>VDFB02107184.1:0-11104 GCA_007258455.2 Sequoia sempervirens
GAATACCAATTGACAGGTGATGACAACGTTGTTTGACATGGGAAGGATGCATCCCAAAACAACGTGAAGATGACGATAATGTGATGAAAGTATCGAGGTCTGCAGCTGGGCCAGGAACAAATTCAAGTAATGTTTTGGAGAATGTGCTTGTTTGGATGAAACTCATTGCATTTGGAATGACTTGGTTGGGACAATGGAGTGATGGAGTATCCTTAGACTGTTTGACAAGGGAAAGCCAAGATAGGTGACAAACATGAAAGGATGAGAGGTGGCCTTGGTAAAGGATGGGAGACATGAGATAAGGGAACTGTCATATGAATTTCAAGGACTATGTCGTATAGGGATAATGATGGAAATGACATAATAGTTTGTGACAAAATGATCGACATGTCAAGAGTTTTCCCCAAAGCATGATTTATGTGTCAATTTTATGTCAAGACCAAGGTAGCTGGGAAAATGTGTGGAAATGATAGGGCTTAGATGGACATCAATGTTATGAGGAAGGCATGGGAAAATGAGATGACTTGCCCCCGAGTGTAAGAGTCCACATAGATGATTTATTTTACACATGACGCCTGTTTGCCAGGTTTTCATCATGGTACTTATCCAGGGCGCCTGTTTGCTAGGTTTTCACCATTGGATGAAATTTTTCTCTTTACTATTTTTCTTGGCTTTTTATTTTGGTGTCACCAAAGATCTTTCATTGCGATATTTCATCAAAGGGTGATGATTTTTTAATTTTGCGGATAACTTCCGGATTATAGTGATACTTGACTATGCGATTCCAGCCGGTGTCAATATAGAGGCTGGTGCCATGATAATATAATAATGACCTTCTTTGAAGAAGTTGTCTTATGGGGATCATAGCGGCTTGTATCCTGTGATCGATGTCATTATGATCCTTTTTGATACTAGAGTTGGCCTTATCATAATACACACATCGTGATAGAGTGCCATGAGAGTCCTTATGATAAAGAGTTTCTGCCAAGATGCGATGGATTTGTGACATGGGATTTTTGGACTTTTAGGCGAGATGTAGGATTATGGCGGATGATGGTAGACATGGATGGATTTTTTGGATGTTTGGATGAATCACTTTTTATTTCCAAACATGGTATGATGGATGATGGATTTTGGAGGGATGGAATTTAGAACCAGCACCTTTAGATGCCTTGCTTGATGACCATTTTGAAGGAGGTGGACATTTATGATATGTGGGAGTCCTCTTGTCTTGTGGCTCCACATTTTGATTAACTTTTTCTTTTGACATATTTTCTTTGCTTGATCCACTTTTCTTTGGGATCCATTTTAATTTCATTTGTCCACTTGTCTTTTTGTCTGATTTGATGGCCTTTGACATTTGATTTTTTACTTTGTAAGACTTTTGTTTTTGTTGGTTCCAAAGGGAACGTTTAAGATGTTGAGAATGATGGTTTATGGTATGGGTGGATGGGGTGTTGGCAACAATCTTATGACAAGGATTTCTCATGGACTCTATTTTGACGTTTGTATCTGACAAGGTTGCCCCCAGTATCGAGGAGGTTCCACTAACATCATTTGATTTACTAACTGAAGAATAGCCAAGACCTTGATGTCTGTAATTTTCCTGAAGTTGTATTGGTTCTTGAATGCCTTGCTCGAGTATGCCTAGTCCTTTGCCTTGATAATGCATGCTCTGACAGATTCTGTTTGCGATGGGGTATTTATTGTTTTGAAAGCAAGATGCTAACCCATCATGGTATATGTGAGCACTGTCACTTGTAATGTTCTCATCTATGAGAAATCCTGCTTTGACAAGAGTAGATGACCCTAGTTGATAAAGTGTCTTTGCTTCATTGTCTTGTTGGCCATATTTCTGACTGATATCTTTGGTCTGATCTTGTGACATATCAGGTTCAGATGATTTTGTTGGTGCATCCAAGGCAATGTCAAACCCATCATTATGTTTAGTGTCATAGAGTCCAATGATTTCAGCTATAACTTGATCAAGTGCAAGCATGTCCCTAGTCGAAGATTCTTTTTTTGGAGGAATATCGTCTATGTGTCTCATGGAGGCAAGTGTCTCATTTTTGGAAGTGGATGTGCTTGGATTTTGAGTAGGATTAGTCTCAGATGTTTGGTCATGAATGGCATAAAGGTCAATGAGTGGATCATTTTGGATTTCTTGGTCAAAGATAGGGTCTTGGTTGAAGATGGGGTTGTCATGGATGATATAATCAGAAATGGAATTTTTGTTAAGGATAGGTGTGTTTTGGATGTCATGGTTATCTTGAAGGGTTTCTTGAATGGAATTTAAGATAAGGTCATGGGATGGAATACCTTGTTCTTGACATGAGGGTGACATTATAAGGTCATGCTTTGGGTTTTCGTTTTGACATGTATCCTCAAGTTTAGACAATGGGATTTGACTTTGTACAATGATAGAATTTTCATGACTAAATGCAGCTTGTGAGGGAGTGACTTGAAAATGATTAATGGATGAAGAACTAGGATAGGACATCGGGACTTGGACTGGACTAGTATGTGAAGGACTAGGATATGGCATGGGGACTTGGACTGGATTAATAAGGTATGATGTGGAGACTTGACATGAGTTGGTAGATGGTTCATAAGGCATGTAGACTTGGACGGGATTGGTAGGTGAAGGACTAGAATATGACGTGGAGACTCGTAATGGACTAGTGGACAGTTGGTTTCCCTTGTCAAGGTTAGGATAAGGGTGATAAGTGGATGTTTGTTGTGAATTAATGGCAGGATTTATGTTAAGTGATTGTTGATGGTGAGGGTAGACAGATGGAGGTCCCAAAGTATTTATGTCAAAGCCCCATGGTAACTTAGCCCCTTGGTCCAAAAGCATGGATAGATACCTTTGAGGGTCACGTAAGACTAATTTTTCTACAAAGGAGGCTATATCAGGATTTTTCATTGCAACTTTTAAGTCTTCTACATATGCTCGTCTATTTTGGTCTCTTTGTATGAATGGTTCAGAAGGATTTTGTGATGAAGATGACATGTTCATGGAAAATTGCATGTTCATGTTGTGAAATGGGTCAGAAAAATTCCAATGTTGGTTCATGTCATAAGTGTTATAATCAATGTTGGGATTGAAATCTTGTCCAAAGTTTTCCATTCGTTCTCTCTATCTTTAAAGCCTAGTCTCAACCATAAAAGGGGATTGCTCAAATGAAGATGATGACAATGCAAGTATGACACTAGTCTATGTTTTTATTTTATTTTTGTGATAAAGGATGGCAATGCAAGGAGATGATAATGCAAGACTATGTTTTTAGATTTTTTAGATAAAGGATGGCAATGCAAGACTATGTTTTTGGATTTTTTGACAATAAGGGATGCAATATGAAAATGTTTGTTCAAAGAAATGACTTTCACAAAGGACAAATCAGACTACATGACAAGTTATGACACTAATTTTTTTTGTTTGTATTCTCTTGTTTGGATGTGGGTTAATAGTTTAGAGGTGTTGGCTGTCACTTTGTCTATTCTATTTGATTTTCTAACCCCATCGTACATTGGTGAACCCGACGTGAATCTTATAATTTTGCAGAGAAATTGGTTTGTTTTCATTGTTTTGCATATTACAGCCAAGAATGCATGTGAAATCCTGTCATCTTCATTTGAGCACAAAAGGATGGACACATCAAATATTTTAAAACATTTTCTAGGTTTTGTAGGCATCGTTTTCAGCTTTTCGAAACATTAAATGGTTTGAAATTTTGTTAAGATTTGAGAAAGTTATGGCCATTTTACTGATCGCTGTTTTTTAAGATTTAGTTATTAAAATCCGATTTTTCTTTTGTTTATAATACTTTTGTTGTGTAGAATTTTGCAAAATGTTTTTTGGGTTTTGAAGCTCTATGTCTTAGCTTTCCATAGATATCTACAATTTAAAGTTTTGTTTAGTTGTGAGAAAGTTATCACTATTTTTAGTTTGCTATTTTCATTCAAGTTTTTTTTGGTTTACTAATCTTTTGTTTGTAGCATGTGGCATTGGAGTTTTTCGTGGGTCAAAGACATTTATTCAAACTACTAACATGTGGTTTTGCAGCTACGTTTGTCAAAGATTTATCTCTCAAACCACTTGTTTGCATTTTTTAATTTAGGAATATTTCTTTTGGTGCTCTAAAATAAATTTTGTTTGCGAGTGTCTAATTGTGTTTGAACAAATGGTAGGTGATTATGCTCTCACCTTGTAAAAACTCAGTGATCAGAAAAATAGACCCATTTTATCTATTGTACACCCTTATGATTTGGTATATCGGAGTATCCTCTCCCCTTGCGCTTTCAGGTGATCTTGGGTGTAAGAGAAACGGTTACCAACTCTAGAAATGAGCCTGCCTTAAGGGAAAAAGTACTCACCTTAAGGGACGACTCGACCGGTAATAGGCTAAAGCCAAGCCACTTCCAGCCAGGATATAAAATGGGTGCTTGAGGAAAGTTCAAGTACCACGAGTGCGAATGTGTCACACGGACGGAGTAGTACTCCCATAAACCCTATTGAGCGTAACCTCTTCAGGCTAGAGTGCCACCTAATTGGTGATTAATCTCTCGCCCCATGTGTGGCCACTTGAATGGATGCCCTAACTAGACACCTTTTGTTTTAGAAGCCAACCATTTTTAGCCGTTGCTTGGTATAGTGCAGGGTATAGTATCATGCCTGAAGATACTCACTATTGACTCCCTTGAGTAGAGATGGTGCCCGGCGACACCCAAGAATCTAAAGGGTGTCTCAATGATGCTTAATGAGCCTTGAGGGGATCCTATTCCACCAAACTTTTAAGTTATCCGCTCTTGAGAAGGAAATGTGTTTAGCACCAACTGGGTATACTCCAGGCCATCAAGCATACAAACCTCGGCCTATTAGGATTGTGCTTGTCTCATGTGTGTTTGCATACACCAAAACATTGTGCTTGTTAAGTGTTTTCTAGATTTTCAAACAATATACACAACATTCACAAATCTAGACACAAAGCCTCAAACAACTCAAACTTTTCAATAAAACATCAAAACAACAGTCTTAACCTAGAAGTCTTATGTCAAAACCAAATCATGAAATTGCTCAAATCTCTCATTCCTTGTACACTTTAGCTTGCATCTTACCATAGGGTCATCTTTGCAAATATTTAGCTTCATCCTTAGGCTTCACCATTTGCATTTTCAATCATAAACTAAAAACTTAGGTCCTCATCTCATTTTGCATATTTTGGATTAGGACAACCTTACCTCACTTTGCAAAATCTTGACTTTCGAAATTAGTTTATCATTGGACTTAGACATCATTATCTCCTTTAGTCATTATCTTTTTGTGAGATTCTTCCAACTCAAAAGTCTAGTTAGGAAGACTCATTTGTCATTTGTCCTTGTCATTTAGTCCTTCAAACAAGTCCATTGATATTCCAAAATTGAGATATAGATCAAGCATAGGGTGGTTAGGCAAACTTCTTCCAAATCATTTTAGACCTCGCAGACATGGGT
Organism: Sequoia sempervirens; assembly: GCA_007258455.2. Taxonomy (NCBI): domain Eukaryota; kingdom Viridiplantae; phylum Streptophyta; class Pinopsida; order Cupressales; family Cupressaceae; genus Sequoia; species Sequoia sempervirens. Next base: position 5,494 of record VDFB02107184.1, read on the forward strand.
CTACCAAAATGCGAGATGGGGTTAGAAAATCAAATAGAATAGGTAAAGTGACAGCCAACACCTCTAAACTATTAATCCACATCCAAACAAGAGAAAACAAAGTAAGCATAAGGAAAATAAAATATTAAATTAAAATACTCCCCATGCTTGAACTTGAATCACATCTCTTGCTCTCTTATTTCTCCTTTTGCAAATATGCCCTCAGATTTGTAGTGTGACTTGTGCAAATACCTGCAAATGATAAGTAGAAAGTTGGAGAAGAATAGCTGTTAAGCTGAAAATGGAGAAGAAAGGTTGCTTTTATAGACAACCATTCGAATGGATGGTTGAGATTAATCTTCTAGAAAGATTCCAAGATCAATGGATGGGAATTCATGAGAGGGATGTTACGAAATGGATGGTTGAGATTAAGCCTCAAAAAAGATGCCAAGATCAATGGTCCAGAATTGATGCACCAAGAATATGCTATTCTTGGAGGAATCATGACAGGAAGACATGCAAAGACATGTAGGCCATGATAGACATGCAGGCTAGGATAGGCATGCAAGGACATGCAAGGACATGCAAGCTATGACAAGAAATGAATGTTATGATAGGGGATTATGACAGGGTATCTTTGACCAAGTGGTGCATAAATAATTTATTTTAAATTATTTATTCGAAAATGTTGGAAATGGACAAGTGGAAAATAAATAATTTATTCAAATTATTTATTTGAAAATAGAAGAAATGGACAAGTGGAAAATAAATAATTTATTCAAATTATTTATTTGGAGAAAATGAAAGAGAACATTTAATTAAATTTATTAACTTAATTCAAATGGAGTAGAGATGGAATTAGACCCAAATAACACTCTAGATTAACCATATTTAATTGTGAGAGGTGGTACGATAAAGTTAAATGATTTTAATAATTATTTAACTGTTGGAAGAATTAAAGGACCATGAATAGATAAATAATTAATGGTAATTATTTAACTATAGATGAAAATGACAAAATAATTAAACAAATAATAATTTTATTTAACTATTGAAGAAGAGGAGGAAATTAGTGACTCAAATTAGTTTATTTAATCTATTTCTGATAGAATAAATATTAGAAAGTGAATTAATTAGATAATTATTAAAAAAATTATTTAATTAATAGAGGAATATATCTCCAAACATACCTCGAATAACCAAAATTATTCAATTCATCGTAAGGATGATAATGAAGAAAAAAATGACGTCAAGGCTTAGACATTTTATGTGTCTACACCATCAAACTTAACAGATGGTGATGAGTGGAAGACAAATTTTAAGACAAATGATGGGTTATATGAATGGAGAGTTATGCCATTTGGCCTCTCTAATGCCCCTAGCACATTCATGAGGCTCATGAATGAAGTACTTAAAGACTTCACAGGGATATTTGTGGTAGTGTATCTTGATGACATCCTCATATACAGCAAGACAATAGAAGAGCATTTGCAACATGTGGAGTAGGTTCTTCGAAGGTTGCAAGAGGAGAAGTTGGCAATCAACCTAGAGAAGTGTGAGTTCTTTAAGCAAGAGCTTGTCTATTTGGGTTTTGTAGTGTCCAAAGGATCATTGAAGATGGATCCAAGCAAGGTGGAAGCCATCCAAATTGGCCTACACCAACCACAGGGACAGAGGTAAGAAGTTTTCATGGATTGGCTCAATTTTATAGGAAATTCATAAGGAACTTTAGTGGTATATGTGCACCAGTTCTAGAGACAATCAAGGGTGGTTTAAAAGCTAAGTTTGTGTGGACTCAAGAAGCTGAGAAAGGGTTTGAGAAACTGAAACAAGAAGTGGCAACTCAACCTATTCTTTTGTTACCTAGTTTTGACAAATTGTTCACTATTGAATGTGACGCAAGTGGAGTGGCAGTAGGAGGAGTGCTAAGTCAAGAGGGTAGGCCTATAGCCTTCTTTAGTGAGAAGCTCAATGAAGCAAAGAAGAAACATTCAACCTATGACTTGGAACTTTATGCTTTGGTTCAGTCACTTAGAAAATGGAGGCATTACCTTCTACCCAAGGAGCTTGTAGTCTTTACTAACAATCAGGCACTGAGTTTTATCAACACTCAAGAGAAATTGAGTAATAGGCATTTGAAATGGATGGAATACATCCAAGCTTTTACCTTCACCATCAAGCACAAGAAGGGATAGCTAAACAAAGTAGTAGATGCATTGAGGAGGAGATTTTTGACAGTGCAAGAGATATAGATCAAGAGCATTGGCATAGAGAGTTTCAAGGATCTATATGGAGAAGATGAAGACTTTTTAGAGGTCTATAAGGCATGTTCTAATGGAGAACCATCTTTTACAGCCAAAACTCTGAGTATACGCGGTTATTGTTTAAGGGAAATCAGTTATGTGTTCCAAGAGGGTCAATGAGGGAAAATATGATTCAAGAAAAGCATAATGGCAGTCTTAGTGGCCATTTTGGCATCAACAAGACTTTAGAACTAGTGCAAAGATTATATTACTAGCCTAAGTTGGCAAGAGATGTTAGAAAGTATGTGGAACAATGTGTTGTGTGTATGAAAGCTAAGGGAGGAGCTAGAAATGTTGGTCTATATCAACCCCTACCCATTCCTAACAGACCATGGGAGTGTGTGAGCATGGATTTTGTGGTAGGCCTTCCTAAGACCAAGATTGGTTTTGATAGTGTTTATGTAGTAGTGGATAGATTTAGCAAAATGAGTCATTTTATTCCCTACAAAACTACTCATGATGCTAGCTACATAGCTCATCTTTTCTTCAAGGAGGTTGTAAGGATCCATTGATTTCCTTTGAGCATTGTCTCAGACAGGGATGTGAAGTTCATGAGTCATTTTTGGAAGACTCTATGGAGTAGATTGGGCACAAATTTGTCTTTTGGATCAGCTTACCATCCTCAGACCAATGGTCAAACAAAGGTGGTTAATAGGGTGCTAGGTAACCTTCTAAGGTTCCTAACTAAAGAATATGGACAGACATGGGATATGGTTATCTCACAAGCTGAGTATGCTTATAATGATAGTCTGAATCGAACCACAGGGAAGAGTCCTTTTGAAGTTATGTATGGGATGCACCCAAGAGGGATATGTGAACTCAGAGATCTTGGAGCTATGGAACATAGGAGTGGACATGCAGAAGACTTCAGTCAGACCATGAAGGAGATTCAAGAGCAGGTAAAGAGGGCAGTCACTGAGGCTACACAAAAATTGAAGGAGAAGGCAGATATGTCAAGGAAAGATGTGTAATTTGCAGTAGGGGACTATGTCATGGTCCACCTTAACAAATCAAGGTTGCAAAAGGGAATGTCAACCAAGTTGCAGATTAAGAGAGTTGGTCCATGCAATATATTGGCAAAGTATGGGCAGAATGCATACAAGGTGGAGTTACCTACCGATCTAGGGATCTCTCCAGTGATCAATGTAGCTGATTTTATCAAGTATAAAGGGACAGTCAGTGATGTGGATCAGAATAGTAAGGATATCTTCAAGGACATCAGCAATGTATCCTTACCTCCTCAGGACAAGCCTCAGGCATAGAAGATTTTGGAGTCAAGAGTGAAGAAGGCTACAAGACATAAGGTGTACATGGAGCACCTTGTCAAGCAGAAGAAAAGCATGAATCAGAAACCAAATGGATTCAAGAAGATTAGTTCAAGAAGTTTGGTATTGACCTGTCATTGGTCTCTCCTTCCATTCCCTAGTGTTTGGGCTGAGAGGGGGAGAATGGTGCAGGAGCACCTAGGAGGCATTTGGAAACACTAGGCAAAATTTGGAAGCCTAGGAATAATTTTGTGATTTTGATGTTTAAGGTCATGTTGACCATTTAGTTTTGAGTTGTGAGATGTTAGAAGATGTTAGGATGAAGGTTGATCAGTAACTTATAGTTGAGTGGATGAGTTTCACAATTTGTTTTCACTAGGAATCACTAGAATTTTGGAAATAAAGCCAAAATGTTGCAATTATGCAATTTTGGCCTAATAGGGTGGTTATGTCTGACCAAGGAAGATGTAACCACTTAAGAACCTTTAAAAGAGGAACCTCAAACTGGATTTGGGGTTGGAAAAAATTTGTAACTTTTGGAAGTTTACTGATCATATAGAAAAGCAATGAGTTTCTTGAAATTTTCTGGTTTTTAGTGCTTATTTGTGTGTTAATGCAGTGTTCCAGGCACTGAGAAGTGTGTGGCACATGTGGTATTTACTTTCCAAGCTTTGTGTGCTCTGTAGTTAGTTTTTCTTATCGTTATCTAGCTTTGTTCTTTGTTAGTTTTGTTTCTTTCATTTCTGGTCAAAGCTATAAGTTGTCAATCATGGAGTCTTAGACCTCTCTTTTCCACTGTACCTGGTGTATATTTTGTGTGGGAATGAGGCTAAGCTCCATGCTTGTAAATATTTTATATTTAGAAGTCAATAGGTGTCCAAGAAACATGGTGAAGATATTTTCCTAGGCGAGCTTGACAGTGCCCGGCTAGGAAAGACAGTGCAAACCAAGCCCTAACGTTGTAGGGGTGCTAATTCCCTATCAACCCAAGGTGTGGGGTGGAAGAAGGAGACCTTACAAAGGTTTTTTAGGAAGGTAGAGTCTTCACCAGTCCATTTGGTGGCTGAAAGAAGCAGACAGTTCACGGTGAGGTCAAGAAATGGCCTAAAAAGCCCTAATTCTCACAAAATCAGGGTTACGCCTGTGTACGGACTGAGAAAGCCTGAAACCTCAAAAATCCTTGAGAGGTTAGAAAATGAACTAGGGTCTTAGAAGGAAGTTTGTGGTTTTTCATTAGTCAGATAGGAGATTTATCCTATTCTCTCGGGTTAAGAGGCCTAATAGGGGCTCAAGGGCTAGTAGCCCTTCTTAAACCCTAGAATAGGGTTTGGTGGAAGCAATGAGGAATTGAAGTCTTGTGATTGGTCAAGAACCATAGAGGGATGGTTTTGAAGCTATAGAAGACACCACATGCCCCTGCAACAAGTTAGTGATGTTTGGAGAGTTAGCTAGCCTTTAGGAAGATTAAGGGCTAAGGAGATAATGGAGAAGAAAGCACCAAGATTGGCTTGGTTAGGTGAATGTAGATGATAGGAGGGTTGGCCAGGAGAACTAAGGGTGCCTAACAATCTATAGGGCCTATAGGTTAAGAAGGTTTAGAGTGACACCAAAGGAGTTGGCCAAGGTGTGACCCAGAGCATGGGATAGTGAGTGTTCCATCCAACCCTACCCTATCACTAAGGGGGAGCCAGTCATTTCAATTCAGATATATGTTTTTTTTGTAAATATACATCATGTTGTATAGCTTACATGTTTCTCATTTGCACACCCTTTTTCCTTGATGTCAAAGGGGGAGAAGTTTTGAGTGCTAGAGTTGTTAAGAAATTGTTTCTTGCGAGAAGTTTTGATGTATGTTTGAAAGGGGGAGTTCATACAAGTTTCTAAAGACAATTTTGATTCTAAAGTTTTGGAGATTCATTTTTGGCACATGTTTCCATCAATGAAAAAGGGGGATATTGTTGGAAGAATGAATAATAAACCCTTTGATGTGTTGTTATTGATGCCAACATTGTTTGTTGACAATTTTGTTTAGTCTAGTAAATAATTTTGGTGACACCTCAAGAT
>VDFB02107185.1:0-36165 GCA_007258455.2 Sequoia sempervirens
ATTGTTGTATATTCTAAACTAGATATATTAAAATAAACTATAAAATATTTATTGCATTTTCTAAATCATATATTATAAAGTGTAAAACATTTTTTAAAATCATATATAAACCAAATCGAATATCTGATTCAAAATGAATATCTGATTTGAAATGGATATCCGATATTTCTGACAAAGAATTTATTGCCTTGGGATTAGCCTCGGGCTTGCTTTGGTATTTGGCTTGGACATGCCAATCCTAAGAAGTCAACGCAAAAAACATGTTTGATAACTCACCTTGTTTTTCTAGACTTCGTCCATGTGGTTGACGACTTTATATTTAGCCAAAATTGATGAAACGAAAAGGGTTTGTAGAGGAGACTCTCATATTTCCACCAATATAAATTATCCTTTACTTTGAATTTAATAAATAATTATTATTCATTTTCTATTAGAATTACGACTAAAGTCTTGATTGATAGGATGATTGAAAAACATCTATAACTTTCAAAGGGTATCATATTTTTTGAATCCAAAATATGCGTCACATTCTATGTTTCACATACTATAGGATTAAAAAAAATAAAATTGGATTTTATGAAGTTTTGACCAAGTTAAGGTGGTCAAACATACGAGTTTTTATATTTTTTAAAAGTTGTAATAAAAAAATCATAATTAATTATTTACTTAGAAAAAAATTACAAAAAAATATGCGTCACATCCGGACATAAGTCCTCTACTTATATCTAAAATATTATAAAAAAATATTATCATTTTATTGTGGTTAAGGTGGTCAGACAGACACCTACTTCTTATTTTTCCTCTGAAATTTAAGTACTACTGCATTGAAATTTCCTTTTGTTCACCAAATAGACTTTTAAAAAAATAAAATAAACTTAGTAGTTTAGAAACTACATTCAATTTTCCACAAATTCTATTGTTACATATTTTTGAAATAATATAGATAACTTATTCAAATTTTTATGTCAAGTTGCCTAACTCTGATTTTTTTGAATTTTCATTGCCATTTAAGGGCCTGTGTTTTCCATGATAATCCTGCACATACCCGCATATGAGTTGGTTGATTATTGGGTGTGCCTAGTAACTATTTTGTGGGTTTTGATGGTTGTGGATGGTTTGTAATATTAAAATTGATTTAAGGGACTTCATTTTTTATCTTCTCCATGTAGGAATGTTAATTTTGATCTAGAAAGTGTTTTCAACATGTTTTAAGTCAATTTTGTATTATTATGTAGAACTATTAGTCTCTTGCATCAAATTGGTGAGCTAGTGATCCTCCCTAATTATCCTTTCCCTATGCAAGTGAAATTGGATCAAATGCTAACAATATTATCTTTCAATTAGGATATATGCTCTTGTAAGTTGAACCCATGGAATGATATTCTCAAATAATATATTTCAATTGCATTTGAGCTATGTAATCAACAAATATATTGTATCATGTGATAGATAATGAGTATTTTGTCACTAGTATATGGTAATACCCTATCTCCCTTACTTGGTTTGATTGGATAATTTTGATACATGTTACTAACCCTTCTTGAAACTTATGATGAGTTATATCATTTAGAACAACTCTCTTGCTAAGTGTCTACCTTGCAGTTGATTCAGTTGTTCATATCTTTATATATTGTGTATTAGTGTCATGAGCAATGACTTTTTCTGTTCTTGTACTAATATGTTGCAATTGTCAATGCAACATAATTTTGTTTCATTTGTTTGATCTCATAATATACATAGTAAAAATTTGGTATCACATGATTCTTTTTGGAGAAAGTTGAAAGTTACTAATTCCATTGACCCATGTATGTAGATAGGTATTTTGTATAGTTTAGCTTGAGAAGGAGATGGATTTGATGAAATTGGATGATTATGCTAAGCATAAATTAATGTTATTGGATAAATATTTGGGTGTGGTCGCCAAAGTGATTGTCTCCTATCACCTTCACATTTGATGTTGATTCAACAAACCTTTATTATGACCTATGAAATACAATGCATTTGTTGGTGTCTTATCAAACGGTTGTGTTGGAAGCAACTAATGCCTATACTTTTCCTTCACTAAATAAGCTTCATCTAGTTCAAGTGCAATAGAGGGACAAATGTATTCATGGTATTCAATTTCTTACATTGACCAATATAAAGACATCACTTCCATTAACAATAAATTAATAGCAGTTGAAGTTGTTGATGTAGGTTGGATTTCTTGTTTAGCTTCATATAAAATAAATGATGGTGATTTTAGTATAATACAAGAAATACAATGTTGATAGTTGTATTATCTCTTTTAATTTTTTAAACTTGATTCATAACTTTATTTATTAGTCTTGAACATTTTCTCTATTGTCGTTACATGGATATTATTTAAATAATTTTTAACTCTTTAATCTATGTGATCTCAAATTTAATTCTTTTTAAGGGAGGAGCCTTTATTAATTTCCCTCAAATCATATATAAAAAAAAACAACTATTGCGTACTTCTTAAAATTGGAACAATCTCATCTTAATGGTCAGGCTTAACCGACACACTCTAAGTGTACACTACTCAAGTGGCCAAGCCTACAACCCCTTTAATCTAGGAATTTCTCATACCTTTCATGTTTCTGTTCATATTTTCCAAGTTGTCATTTTTTTTTCGTTTGTGTCCACAATTTGGAACCATTTAAGTTGTCATTTCCAAAATCATACTCTACTGTGGAAGCTATAAAACCTGTAGAATCGACCACTGTCTGGAAAATTTAATCGACGATTAAGTAAACGAGCATGCCTTGTAATTTCACTAATCTTATTTGTTTGTTTCTATCTATTGCCCGAAAGATTTTATTTATTTGATCTTTTAATCCCACTTGCGGTATGTAATCTGAGTATCTATCATGCAATGTATGAAACAACGATAAAAAAATTACAAAGAAGAGCTTTAATATATTTTAAAAAAACTTACATGCATTTTGTCCTTTGTGACTTCAATGTCGAGAGCATTACTCTAATTTTTGAATTTAAGATTTCAAATAAATTATTAATAGTTAATATTATTATAAATAAATAAATAAAACTTTTCAATTTTAATTTTTAAAAATAAATGTATTAATATTAAAAATATAAATGATTCATAATTGATAAATTATTAATATTTCATATTATTATCAATAAATAAATGAAACTTTTCAATTTTAGTTTTTTAAATAAATTTATTGATAAGATAAAAGTAGTTAAATACAATAGACAATAAAAAAATTAACAATCAATAATTATTATAATTAAAAAATTTATTACAAATAATAATTATTAATTAAAAATTAATTTCAAATATCAATTTTAATTTTAATTATTAAGTTATAATAAATAATAAATTATTGATTATTAATTATTTAAAATTAAAATTGATAAATAAACTACAAACAATCTACAATTCAACATTCTACATTTTGGTAAAAATATAAATTTGAAACAACGTCGTGATCACTCCCAATGGAAGCTTTTGGTTTCTCCCGTCCATCACATATTTTGAATTCATCTACCTTGGGTACCTCCCACCCAGCTATGCAACCCCTATGGTCTAGATGCAATCTAGTTATTGATCTCTCTAACTCTCCCCTTCTTGTCGACGTTTCTTAGGATGTTGTGTTTGGTGCCTTGACATCACTTCCTCTGTAGTGTGGCATGGGCCCTTTGGTGGTTGGGAATGGCTCTGTTTATGGTGCTAGTGAACGATTGGTTCTGCGGAGGCTACAAGTTCTTCCCCAACTAATGCTTTTGTTGTGGCTACGGGTTCATCTGCAACTGATGTTGTGGGTGCGATTGGGGCTTCCACGAAATCTCTCGGGAGCCTATGTGCTTGTCCTGGTCCCTAGCCATCATTTTTTGATGCTGCACCATGAAGTTAAAGAGGCCAAGGGAGGGCTTTGTGCGTCTCTTGTTGTGTGCAAATGTTGCTCCTATTGTCTCTCTAGGTATGGAAGTTGCTAAAAATATTGCTTTTTACTCCAATAATGCACTTATTTGTATATTTTTCCGCTTGTGGCCTTCCCTCCCTAACTTACACCTTTGGATCACCAACCATTGGGCTCCTCTAGTTGATGGTTTGATGGAGATTTACCCTTTTGCTAAGGATTTTTTTGTTGTGAGTTTTAACTCTCCTGAGGATATGCAAGCTATTTTAGACTATGGTTTGTGGGTTTGGGATTCTCATCCCCTCTCTATTAGACCTTGGGTTCATTTTTTTAACCCTTTGAATGAACCCTTAGATGTGGTGCCTATTTGGGTAAGATTACCTTATCTTCCCTTACAGTTTTGGTGCTCCTCTTCCTATGAGGGCATTGGTAATGCTATTAGTCAATTCTTGAAAGTAGATTTGGCTTCTAAGAATTTTACTCACACCTCCTTTGCTAGGATCCTGGTGGAGGTTGATCTTTCAAAGGCTCTACCTGGTGAGGTAGTTTTGTAGGTTAATGGTTGGTCATGGTCTCAGATTATGGACTACGAGGGTCTCCCTTTTCATTGCAGATGATGTTTTGTTGTTGGTCAATTGGCTTGTGACTATTCTCGTGGCTCCCACCTTGCTTCCTCTGCTACTTGGCGGAAGAACTCTCTCCGTGAATACTTAATAGTGTGCCCTACTTCTAATTTTTCTTCTTCTGATGAAGACTCAAGGCCTCCTTCTCCTTCTGTGAAGAAAAATAATAGTGATGAGGTGGTTGCTAATCCTCTTGTAGATTGCTTTGTTGCCCTTGTTCCAAAAAAAGTTTCAAAACCTTCTATGCAGGATCATTCTGCTCCACTTGATTCACATGTGATGGTTGTTGCTCCTCCTGTGGATACTGTTGTGCGGTCTCTGGATCTAGTTGTTCCTTGCCTAATTTCAGATGCTTCACCTAAAGTAAATGTTGTTCCTCTTGTGTACTACTTTGGAGGGGAGTCTTCCCCTTCTGATCAAAATTTCTCTATTTCAGTTTCTGATTCTCCTTGGACAATGATTCACATAAAGAAGAAACATTTTTCTAGGAAGGTTACAATTTTGTTTAACTTTCCCTAAGAGGTTGTGCTTGGTTCAAGCTCTATTTCTTGAACTGTTTCTAGTTGTATGTTGTTTCTAGCTCGTCTTTGTTGGTAGTTGTTTTTGTCTTGTTGTTTCTCTCTGATTGGTTGTGTTGGGCTAGTCTTTTTTCCTGAGTTGTTTGGCTCTATTTTTTATTTTGTAAGGGATTAGGGCCCTACCTTGCTTATCTAATAAAAAACATTCTATATTTTGGCAACATGATCTATGATTTAATTAAAAATTGATCCCACAAAAATTAATCTATGATTTTATTAGAAATAGACAATAAATAATTTTTCTCCATAGGAACTAGGTAGAATATAAAGAAAATCAATGAACCCATAACAACCTTTATTTTGATGTATTTTAGTTTGGTCTCCCTTCTCTCCCTCATCTTTTTTTATTATTTTGAAGAGACCAAGGGTCATAACTATATTGTAGTTCATTCAACCTATTGAATAGTTGGTTGATGAAGCTTGATAAAAGCAGTGAAGTGATTGTTGCATTTAAGATCATGCATGTGGGATGGTGTGGTGGCAATAGCCTAACCTATAGTTGAATGAAACAATAAATTTTTAGAATCAATTTCTAGAAGGCTTGATGTTAGAAAGACATGTGTTATTTTTTATAATTTTTACATGAGCTTCCTAGGGCCACCCATTTGTTATAAATTGTGTAAATTGATAAATTTCCCCCTTATGAAGCATGTAGTTAAGATCGTATTTCATAAATGAAGAGAACATCTTGTTGAAAGTATCCATGTGTAAAATAGAACCAAAATCATGAATTACTAAAAACCTTCATGGTCTAAGCAAGGAATCAACCATATCCTTATATCATTACCTACCACCTAGATCCTTTGAGCCATTTACTCCTATTGACTTGGCATATATTTGTTTTTGTAGCTATCTTATATTTAAGCACGAAGAGATTTATTTGTGCAAACTAAAGAGAGGGCTAGTAGTCATAGTACACTATATGGTATAACCTATAGATAATAAAGATGAAACTACAAGAAACATAAATGTAGTTCAGAATTAGTTATTTCCACTGTATATTTATTTACATAATTGTAGATTTTTTTTGTGTTAGATATGCCCACAACAATAAAAGTAGGTTATAATATACAAATTATATTAATTAATTTAAAATTGATAAATTGAACAAGGTTTTCATTTAGATTTAGTAATCATGTATGGCTTAGACACATTTTTTAGAATACTGTGCATGTTTCACTCAATTAATGTGTTGTTGAATTTTCCATACATTCTACATAACAATTTTATAGATATAATTTTTTATAATAATTTAAATACTTGAATTGAGATATCCATCACAACTATAATTTGTAATTATATAGACATTTGATACTAAAATGTTCCTTATCCATTTTTTTGGATTTTGATTAAAGAGTTTGATCTAACATCTAATACCATACTTGACAATTCCCTTAAGAAATTGCAATTGACAAGTACAAAGCTAAATTCCATAACCTTCATTAACATCCATTTTGGTTGTGTCAATATGGGAACTTTGGAATGTGACTAGTATGGACATCCATCAAAGAATAATGCATAGAGGGATTTCTCAAATTTTGTTGTTACAACTACCTTAGTAGTATCATCTACTTTTATTGTTGCGGGCATATCTAATATGATACAAATCTAAAACTCTATGGAAATCAATATATGGTGGAAATAACTAATCATGAATAATATTTATTTTTCTTGTCCTTTCATCTTTATTCTCTATAGGTTATACCATATAATATGCTATTTATACTAACCCTCTCTTTAGTTTGCACAAATAAATATCTTCACCACTTAAATATGAGATAACTACTTGAATACAAATATAAGCCAATTCAATAAGTTGATCATTCAAATTATCTATGTGCTAGGTAAGGATATAAGGATATGGTTGAGTGTTTGCTTAGTCCATGAATGTTTTTAATAATTCATGATTATGGGTCTATTTACAAGTGGATGCTTTCAACAAGATGTGCTCTTCATCTATAATATTATCTTCATTTCATGTTCCATAAGTGGGGAATTTTAGTAGTTTTAGGAATTTATAACAAATAGGTGGCTCTAGGCAACCCATGTAAACATTCTAAAAATACCACGTCTTTCTAATATCAAGCCTTCTGAAAATTCTAAATATAGTGTTTGACTCAACTAGGTAGGTTATTTCCATCACTTCATTCCACATGAAATATTCCAAATGCATCAATTGCTTACCACTTTTTCCAAGTTTCATCAATCAAGCTAGTTAATGGGTTAAATGTGTAGACACCTAAAACTGACACATTGTCATCACCTGATTATTTTACTCTATATTTGATTGAATGCAACCCTAATTATTCAATTAATCATCCCATCACATATCCTTATTAATTAAATAATATTTTATTATTTAATTATTAAAATATATATTCATCCACTATTCACACACACCCATTTTTTAGCCTAAATTATTAAATTATATTCCTCATATAGTTCATCTTTGGTAAAAAATCCAATTAATTATTTACCCTAGTCCTTTATCCCTTTCTCAAGAAATAAATTCATATTTTTATTTAGTGGGCTAATCCATTTAACTTCTTGATCCCCCACTTGCACAATCTAATCCTAGTCAACTCATCTCAAATCATACACATTCCCCACTTGTGTACAAAGGCATGAGACTTTTTACATGTGACATTGCATTGGTACCATGTCACATGGGTCAAGTCCTTGCCCATAAATCCAATCCAAGTTTAAATTCCTATGAGGGTACTCCCAAGTACCCTTTCTATCTCATCCATCTAACTTTCCCAAGAAGAATTTTCACCATTGATTCTATCATTAATACCTCTCTATCCATCTCCAACCACCATTTGACACTTGCCACATCCTCCATGCTTGATATGTCTCAAGCCATTCCATCTATAATCTCATCTTTCCATCCTAGCTCTCCATCCAATCCCCCTAAAATCTATAAATGCAACCCTCACTTAGTTATTTCATCCACATGAACTTGAATGCAACCTTATGTTATTGGTACAAGCACTAACATCCAACCATTCATGAGCACAACCACCATTCCATGTTGCAACGAAGGTTATTTTGGTGAAACCATGTTATGGTTTCGTTACGTTTGTTTGAATCTTATTCTCAATCTAAGTGTTGTTTTTGTTTTGAGTAGAGTATATTAATATTTTTTATTTTCTTTATCAATCTCAAAATTACATGCACATAGAATGATTGTAGTAACTACAACTACCTTAGTAGTATCACCTACTTTTATTATTTTGGGCAATATCTAACATGAAAACAAATTTTACACCTATATAGAAATTAATATATGGTGGAAATAACTAATTGTGAACTAGACATTTATTTTTCTTGTGTTTTCATATTTATCCTCTATAGTTTATACTATATATTGTGCTATGACTACTAACCCTCTCTTTAGTTTGCACAAATAAATCTCTTCATTGCCTAAATATAAGATAGCTAAAAACCAAATATATTCCAAGTCAATAAGAGTATATGGCTCAAAGTATCTAGGTGGTAGTTAAGGATATAAGGATAAGGTTGAGTCCTTGCTTAGGCCATGAAGGTTTTTAATAATTTATGATTTTTGGTCTATATTACAAATGAATACTTCAACAAGATGCACTCTTCATTTATGAAACATTGCATGCTTCATAAGTGGGGATTTGTAGTAGTATCTAGGCAATTTATAACAAATGGGTGGCCCTAGGAAGCCCATGTAAAAATTCTAAAAATAACACCTATCTTTCTAATATCAAGCCTTTTTTAAAAATTCTAAAAATTTAGTGTTTGATTCAACTATAGGTAGGCTATTTCCACCACACTTCATTCCACATGTATGATGCTAAACACAACAATCACTTTACTACTTTTGTCAACCGAGCCATTCAATGGGTTGAATGAACTATAGTTTATTTATGACCCTTGATCTCTTCAAAATAATTAGACAAGATTAAGGAGAGAAAGGAGCACAAACCAAACTACTTCAAAATAAGGGTTTTTGTGTGTTCATTGGTTTGCTTTATATACTCTACCTAGTTCTTGTGGGAGAAATGATTCACTATACACATGAAAGACAATTGAGTACATCTACCCAGTATTGTTTTGTGCTTTATGGAAATTGGTAGATGCTAATAGTCAACTTATTATCTTATTTATACCATTTTCTTAGCTTTGTGTACTTAAAACTTTATTTAAGATAGAGGGTAACATGATTCTTTGAATTGGCTACTACACAACAATTTATGTGTTGCAAGTATTGCTTCCATTCTTTGCATTTTTTACATTGGAATGCATATATTTTTATAATTAGCAAACTCTTTTAATGTCTTGCATATTTGACACAATGCCTTGAAGAGTTGTGATCTCACTTGTGTACTCTAAAATGTTGCATTACTACCCTCATAACAATCTTTCAATTTATTTTAGTGTCTATTATGTTATACCCAATTAGAAACTCAATCATGGTACCTTGATTTCATCATCAAATTATCATTTGTGTGTCAAATTTTATCAAAATCCAAAATGATCAATTTCTAATAAAATCATAGATATATTACCAAAATCTAGATTGTTGAATGTGATTGTTTATAATTTGTTCGTCAATTTTTATTTTAAATATTTAATAATAAATAATTTATTATTATTTAATAATTTTCATTAAAATTATTATTTAAAATTAATTTTTAATTAAAAATATTATTATTATTTTTTATTTATAATAATTATTGATTGTTGATTTGTTTAATTTTTCTTTTAAAATTATTTTAACTCAATATCAATTATTAAAAGTTTATTATTTATAAATTTATTTTAAAAATCAAACTTGAAAAGTTTTATTAATTTATTTTTACTAATATCAACCATCAATAATTTATTTAAAATCTTAAATTCCAAACTAAAAGTAATGCTTTGGACATTGAAATGATAAAGGACAAAAGGCGTGTAAGTTTTTTTTAAATATAATAAAGTTTTTTTAAAATGTGTTAGGGGAGAGGGGCCTATAGTGGAGTACCCTAACTTTGCCTTTGTCAAAATCTTATGTGGAAATTTCAAATCATTCCCAATTCTGTACCACAGTTTATTTGGGAACTCATGTACTTCTATATTTTGTTTTAGGGCCACATCATCAAATACGATGCCACATCAGCGTGTTTTTTGTTGAGGTATCCAAAAAGGCCCAAAAAAAAAGTGAGACCAATAGTGGTGCACTAAGTCATGTTTTATTGGTGCACTGATGTGGCATCACATGATTTGTCACTTTGTGTACTTTATGGATAAAAAGTGTTTTGCAATTGGATATTAAGGCGCTCCACTATGGGGCCCACTGAGGACTACTTCTATCCACACTATTGGACCCTACTCCATTGTGGGTCCCTCTCCCCTAATCATTGTTTCCTATATTGTATGACGGACACAATGTATCGAACTCAGACTTTATAATCCCCTTCTCCATTGTGTTTTCCCACACAATAGATATGAGATTAGAAGATCAAATAAATAAAAATAAGATAAAATAAAATAAAAAATAAATATCAAATAAATAAACTCTTCCAGGCAGTAGATAGAAGCGAAAAGATTTGATCCAAACATTACAACTAAAATGGTTCCAAACTGTGGACGAAACAGAAACGGCGAAGTGGACGCAAACGGAACAGAAACGGCGAAGGCAAATGCGAACGGAAATGGGAAAGGTCATGAGGAATGCCTAGATTAAAGAGGTTGTGGGCCCGGCCACCTAAGCAGTGTACGCTTAGAGTGTGCCGGTTAAGCCCGACCCGTTTGAATTAAGTATGGCAAGTCATGATTTTCTTTGAATTTTACAAAGTGGCGCAAAGGAAAAGATGTACCATGTCGGCCTTCACAAGAAATTACTCACCATCATATTCCCTCACTGAGTCAGTATTTATTGTCGTGAAGCTTTATATGTTAGCCATCTTACAAGTGCGGAAGTTATCTGCGAAGTCTATTATTGCTTGTGCTGTTGCAGTGATTCCAAACAGAAAAATCCAACCAGCCATGGATTCGAAACTCAATGAACAAACTGTGAGACAAGAAACGATGGATTTAAAGGGCTGTGGAAGAGCGAACCAGCGGCATGAATTTGGGGCTACAAACCCTGCCGATGTAAGATTACGAATAGTTGGCCCAAACAGAGAAGAGTATGAGGGAAATCCCCTTCATCTTCACTTCGAAGCTCTTCAAAAGTCGGAGTTTTTTAAGACTTGGTTATCAGAGCGCTGGTCTTCGGATATCCGACCCTTTGAAATTGAGGTAACCACTTCTCAATCCTTTGAAAACTATGTAAAATGCATTGAAATGATGTATTCTTCTTCAGTTCGTTTCGCCGATGTGGATGAATGCCTGGCAATTCTGTCAGTTGCTTCGGAATTGTTGGTGGATAAGCTTATGCAGGATTGCATGAGATATCTGGAGGCTGTTCGTTGGAATACAGAGCAAGAATCTAAAATTAGAAATCTTCTTTCCTTTCTGAATTTGAGCGTATTGCCCGATTTGAATGCAAGGCTTGATAAACAGAACGATAACTATTTAGATTTTGTCGGAAAGAATACCAAAGAAATGGTCTCTTTTCTTTGCAATCACCCCCGTGCCGATTATAAACAACCAAATATTCGAAAAGCAGTGGGTGAATTTGTAGTAGACAATTTGCAGGGAGATGCGTCTTCAGGCATTGCAGATATGTGCAGGTGTATCATTTTAAAGCAGTTTAAAGCTAACATTGCTAATATTGAAAAAAATTCGGAAAAAGAGGAGCATTATTTTGCTCTGCTGTGGCTCTTTAATCTAATTGAACGCTGTGATGTGACGACCATGGAAGCCGCACTGAAGATATTATGTGAAGAAGTGAAACTTGCCGACATAATAATGCAACAGAACGAGTTTTTTGCCCCAAGCAGAAACAGGAAAACTATGCTGCCTATTCTGTTGGGGTGTCTGGAGGCTCTGGCAAACGGGAAGATTATTGTTGAACGAAAACTTCGTGTTGGTTTTCTTACAACATGGTTACCAGTAATGGGGCCTTTGACTGTCTGGGATAAAATTCGGGATGAGGACGCCCCGAAAATCAGGGAGGATGATGTGCTAAAGACCCGGCTTTGCAGCGGAGTGATTAACGTGGTCGAAACCCTCCCTTTTGCTGATTGGAAAGGCATTTACAAAATTTGGATAGATTGCTGCAAAAGAAATTATATTGACTTGAGCATACCGTTTGGTTGGGGGTGCAAGCTACTGCAGGAAGCACAGGACTAATGCATGGGTCGCTGCCAATTGTAAATGTTGAAGAATTGTTGATTTACAAAAAAAGATAATGGGCCACCATACCAGAAACGTAGTTATTTTGAAGCTTTGTCAGACTGTAAGTTATAATAATGCATTTAAGGTGCTTTTGCTTGCATATATACATTTAGATAAAGAAAGCTCCCGTCTTTGTGGGGAAGGGAAACTAAAATTTGCAAATTTCTAATTTTATGTCGCATTTTATATATAGAAATTATGGAGGAAAATAAATTTATTTTAGGAGAATTTTGTAAAATATGTATTTATAAATGTAAATAAATCTAATTAAATAAATGCCAGGTAAGTTGATTTGAATATTGAGTTTAGTAATTAAAAGATAGAAAATGTAAATAGATAATGAATATGTTCAATTTAATCATTAATGAATCTTTTTAAATTTAATGAATTTGGGATTAAGTACAGTTGTTTTGGAATTAATATTTTATGTTGACTTTAAGTATGGATGAGTTCAATTTTTAGAGACATTATTAAAAACAACACTCTTCAATCATTTAAATCCTCCTTGAACTATTTTGCAATGTTTCATTCATTTTAAAGCATGAATTAGAATGTGTATATGTAAATGATATTCAAGTGAAATTCTTGTTTTTCAAATTTCATAGATTATTGTAATGATTGCATTAAATTCTATAAAAAAATTATTAATTATAAATTTTATTTATAACCAAAAAAATATTCAACATGAAGTTTATAATTACAACCATGACCTTATTACTAAATAGATTAGGTTATGTAATTGTTATCTTACTTAAGTGGAAATAAAATATTCTATCCTTTATGTATACATATTTCCATTTTAATTATATGAAAATAATGTTTTAATCCCATAAAATATGTTTGAACACCTATCTTTAAGTTAACCACTTTATCATTTATATTAAAAAGTTTTTATCATTTATTTAAGTAGTTTTGAACATGGAATTATTCAATTTGGTTTCAAAAATAAAAATGATAGCTTCTAATTTTTATTATATTTTACATAATATATATATATATATAGACAAACAATCCAAATTAGGATTTATAAGCCATCATTATTATTTATAGTTAAGAAAAATATCAAAACTAAAAATGTTACATATTAACAATGTTCATTTGCAATCTTCCTGGAGATGGTGAATCCTATTGAGGTGGAGACCCCTCCTATTGAGGTGGAGAAGGGTTCTGAGGGTGTGTGAGTTCCTCATGCTTCTTCAACAATTTTTCTCCCTTTTAACTCTAATTCAGGTGGAGACTACTCCTATTGAGGTGGAGTTCGGGTATGTTATTGAGTCTTTATTGTAGTGGACATGGTACTCTTAGTAACTTCTCCTATGTATGTGGAGAGGAAAGTTGGATGATGGGACTTATCTGCTCCATTAGAAGTATTGATATTTTTAGCTTAGAAATTGGTTCTCTAAGAGATAGGACTAGTATGGGATGGTTGTCTTAGGAAAAGTTCTTAGGTTCAACATTTCTAAACATAACTATATATTGATGATTTGGGTTTTAGGTCCCATCAAAATGTCTTGTAATGGTTTTAGGTCCCTCTTGATCTACTTGTTGTTTAGTCCACCTTTGGGGTGGTTGTTCTTGTTAAGCTATTGTTTTGTTTCCAGCTCTCTAGGTGGCCTGTAGGCCTATTCTATTGACTATAAATCTTTTTTTTTATCTATTTTGTTTTATTTTGGTTAGATCTGCTAGTTGTAAGGCTTGTTTCACATTGATGCATGGGATCAAGGCCCATTAACCCTGCTTACTTAATAAAAACAATCAATATTAAATTATAAAATATTTTTGTAACATATCCAAAAGTACATAACACATTTGTTTTTTAATTATCCATAAGTTATTCATATCATTATTTAGAAGGATACAATAGTTTTCTAAAATATTACAACTTTAAAATATAATATCAATGTATCAAATACTTCTCAAGTTGAATAAGTTAAAGTATCTAATTAAATGTTTTCTATGGGGACCACATGAATATACTTTATCGTAGGATCCCTACCTTGCATCCATGACCTTGCCTTAATCCCACTCCTAGGCATAAAGAAAAATATAAGATAGTGTGGTCTCAATAATTTTATAATAACAAATCTTGATTAAACATATTTATTTAGGGTGAAATTATAGAGCTATGTCACATTGTTGGTTAGAAAAATAGTTTTGGGTGAAACTACTTGGAAACTATGTGACATGGGAAAAAATATTTTACCCAAAACTATGAAATCAAAATAATTTTAAAACCCAAACCAAGTTCATTTTGTATGCAAGGTTTTGATCAACAACTTTTCACGAAAAAGAGTTGTAGCCAAAAATATTTCACCTAAAACTATATGCATGGCACTCTAACCCCTTTTTCATGGTAAATTAAACTTTACCTCCACATTTCTCTAACTAAGCTTATTTGCACAAAAATACATTTATCATAAAGATAAAATTTTATAATCTTTCATTTTATATATTTTGATTAGTTTCATTAATATATTTTTGAATTTGTTGTAAGTAGGTTATTATAATTAAACATGAGGTTGATTATATTTTTTCAACGGTAAGTACTAATAGAAGGGATAACTCCCATTAAAAATTAAAAAGGAAGTAAAAATTACATTGACTATAGGAAGCATAGTATTCATGATAGAGGAGCCCATTACTACACCTATGACTAGCAACCTATCTATATTTGCACGAGGAACAAAGCCATCACTTCCATTCATGACAGTTATAATCTCAACCATAATGTTATTTTTTTGTGCATTCCCTATTTTAATAAATCCCATGTTATTAGCATCTTTTTCTCTTTCCATATGCTTTCAATTCCATGACTTTTTGAGAGTGCATAGTGATATAATCATTTGACGAGACCAAAAACAACTCAGGTCGAGCTACATGTACCATGTTGTCTCATCTAATATCCATCTCTATTTCTAGCCTTAATACATGCCCAAAATTTTACATATCTTTAAAATTTATATCATTCATCTTTTCTTTTAACAGCACATTATCTATCTCAGTAAAGCCAATAGCCGTGTCCTATAAAATTTCAATTTCCTCCTATGTAAGACCCCTATTTGCTAGAATATTTGTAACTTTTTGAGATTCTCTATAGACGTGTGTTGAAGAGGAATCCCCGAGCTTGTTCAAACGGTGTTCAAACTTTTGCTAACAAAATTATACAAACTTGGGAGTCACCCTCAATTTCCACATTATTAATTTCCTTTTCTAAACACAACCATAAATCTCGAGAGAGTGCCTCTATTATAAATTTTTTTTTGGAGGTGACTCCTAACCTTCTTGATAGTGCCCATAAGTAGTCACCTTTTTTATTTATGATTAAACATTCAACACCTGCCAACCCTAGATTCCCTTTTGTAGCACCATTAAGATTAAGCTTGCATCTCCCACTACTAGTTTTAGTCCATTTAGCTTCACATCACTTATTTGTCTTGCATGGTATGCTCGCTATTGGAGGTTTGAGTTTGACCCATTTATTTTGAACTTCATTTTCCCATTGAGTAAAATGAGTCTTAGCACTGATGTAGTAGTTTGAATTGACCACCTTCCAAATTACAATTTTTTTTTTTTTTATAACCTCTTATACTAAAAAGAAAAGAGCATTGAATATTCTCATGTTTTATTCCTTCAACACAAGTCAAATAAGCATAGAAGGAGAAACCAACCATATGTACCGCCATAAATCTTGATGCTTCTTTCTTGTCCAACTTGTTAAGAAATCATGGAGATCCACTTTCCTTGGTGAAACCCATCCCAATGACTGCATAAGCTAATCCCAACATCTTGAAGAAAAAGAACAATTCGATAATAAATTATTGGCTGATTCATCTTATGCTCTACAAAGTAAAAAAATAATTGGGACTTGTATACCAATTTGAGCAAGTCTATCACCTATCAAAATTTTCTTGTGGAGAGTAGTCCATAAAAATACACCAACTTTAGGGAGTAAATATTTTTTTAGCAAAGATCACTTGCCCAATACTTGGAACTCCTTCGAATTGTTTAGATTTCATATCCCAATTTGACTGAGTACTCCTTAGGCTTTGAGCCACACCAAATTAATTCATCTTCCTCATCAAATAAGAGAAATATATGTTTTTTGAATTCCTCTTTCAATATTGTCTTTTCCTAATCTATAAAATGATCCTACTTTTGAATCACTTAAACAATTTGTTAGATTCACCTATGGATCATAGATTGTATTGTTATTCATCATTAACAAATTGCTTGTAAGAAAGAGCATAGAAACGAGCATTCAAAACATGTACAGAAGAATGAAAGATACAATATTTCATAATAGAGTTCACCTAATGCTTGGGCTACATCTTCAGGCTCACTCAACTATGACACCTGTTGTGCAGTTTTGCACACACGCCCCACTGAAAGTAGGGACCCTCTTTTTGCTCTGGCTTTTGGTGTCTTTTGGCCCCTTAATTTTATTGATTTGGTTGCCTTTGGAGGTCCTTAGATGTTCATCTTGCTTGCCCAAATGAGTTCCCCAGGTTTCGCTTTGAAAAAACTAAGTTCTGAGCAAAATCTGGGTTTTTACCCCAATCCGGGATTTTTCGGTCTGTCCGGATTTTCTCGGATTCTGCTCAAAGTCCGGCTCTGTACAAAAATCCGGGTTTTTAGTCTAATCCGAGATTTTCCGCTCCGTCCGGATTTTCCCGATTTCCATGAAGATTCCGGATCCGAGCGAAGTTTGGGTTTTTCCTGCGTTCGGGATTTTCCGCCTGACCCGGATTTTCCCGGATTTCTTCAGTTTTCCAGAATGTGCCAAACGTTCAGAATTTTATGCCATCCGCAGAAATCCGGTCCACCCGAATTTTTCCGGATTTTCTGCTAGGCTTCGTGCAAATTGAAATACTGGATTAAATTGATGAATTTGATGATAAATGCTCAACACCCACGCTTAATTTGATATGTTACACGATGTTTCACGCATTCTTGGTTCGTTTTGATGATCTATTGTTGAAATTTTTGCCTTATTCGATAGAATCCTGTCTGGCTGGTTTTTTCGAGATTCTGGTCTGGAGTCCGCCTGACCTGGATTTTCCCGGATTTTCCCCTTGGTCTGGTTTCCTGAAATGGAATTTTTTTCGAAAATGATTTTTTTTCCAAAAATGGAATTTTTTAAAAAAATGGTCCGAAAATGAAAATTTCTTGAGATAAAAAAATCGAAAATAAAAATTTCCAAAAATGGAAAAAATTTCTGAAAATGGAAAGTTTCCTTATAAAAATGTAAGTTTTTTAGAAAATGTCAAAATTTTATTAAAATTTAATTTGAACATGTGGGCTATTAGTGATGATATCTGTTTTTCAGGACTAAACAAATATTAAAAGGGGGACTTGCATATGGATTTGTGCCAAAGAGTGGGAAATCTGGAAATGTTCAATTTAAATTTTCAAAAGTGGGAGCTGCCTAAGAATCCGTGCCAAAATTGTCTACAGCTGGAGGACTTTCTGGAGGGCACATCAATCTGATCTTGCTGGAGATCGTGGGCCGACATGGATAATATTCATGCATTTAATGCAAATCTTGTCCTCTTTTGAATTTCTCATTAGGCCGACCTGTTTTGAGGCCAATTATTATTGTAAAATCTAATTAGGCCGACATGTTTGGGGGATTCTCTATAAATGGCATATGTGCCTCATTTGTAAGAGGGTGAGAGATTAGGAGAAGATTTGATAGAGAGAGAATTTAGCAGTAGAGTAGAGGTAGAAGCTAGTCAATTTATGAGCAAGTGATGTAACAGAACATTGGAATTGTTGCTGGAGTTTGGTGATTCAATACAATTGAAGGCATTGTGATTTTCTGGTGATATCTTTTGTGTTGACTTATCTTGCATGGTTCTTATGATTCTATTTTTTAAAAATTGCTCATGGTTATTAGATTTAGATTTAGATCTGATTCAATGATGTTCATAATTTAATGTTTGAAGTGTTTGCAACAATCCCTGGTCCATACTTTTTGCAGCTAGTTGATTGTTAGTTGCTTTGTAAAGTTAGCCTGGACCTTTATATTCATTGTGCTTGATTCAATTATGGAGATTTATTCATTTCAACTGGAATTGGGTTGTCTTGGGTGAATGTTCATGATCTAAAAATCTTTAAAACCTTAGAAGATTGCACTGTTTCTGTAAGATTGCAGATTAATCTTGGTCAAGCAGAGATTGGTTTCATTGGGATTGGTCCATTTCAAGTGTTTATCATTTGCATTGTTAATCTTAAGAGTTAGAGAATAAATCTCTCTAAACCCTTATCTCTTTTGCTATTTATTTTGAATCTGGGTTAGTTTTAGGATTGAAAGCATCACCATATTGTTGCATCTGATGAAAATTCACTTCCAGCATTGTTCATTTGTAAGGCCCTTTGTGATTACTAGCATTTTCACATATTATTTGAGTTGTTTATGCATTGTCATGACCTGACACCCGAGAGACCTTGGGGTGATTTTCAGTGATTTATTGTTGAAAATAACCTTTCAAGAGAGATAGAATATTGCATTCTGTCTGAGTTGTTGCTGTGCAGAAAACACAATCAACAACACCATTTTCCATTATTATGGTGCAAATTTCCTGATCACACCACTATGGTCCTCAAGCTGTAACACAAATTATTCTTCTTTCAAGGAATTTTTTTTCTCTTCAAGCTCTTCCTACTTCTACATCGCATTGACAAAAAAATTCCTAGCAACATGTTCGTGCCTAACTTCTCCACCACTTCTACAATACTTATAAAGCAATAATAATGAAACTTACTCTCTCAAAACATGAGAAAAAAATCCTAAGGTATCAAGCCTCTATTACAAAGCAAATGAACAATTTTCCTAATTCTCCCTCCAAAAGAATTCTTCTAGGAGAATTGTATCTAAGCATTGTTTTTACATAGAAATAATACCCCATTTTATACAATCTTCTATGCTAATACAAGGTTTAACAATAATATTTCAATATACCCATATGTCCCAATTTTACAATTTAAAATCTTAACAATAGGCTCATATTGACTTGAGCCCTTAATAACCCCTTTAAAGATCTTCTATAAAAATATTTTGATTTCTATTTGGTTTGTATGAACCAAATCTTGAAAATTAAAGGATTACAAAGAAATCATATTAAAATCTTTAAATTTAGCTTGGGGGTAAGTGCACCAAGATGGTTCCCGAAAAGGGGGCTTAAGTGGCCACTTTTTTTCTGAAATCAAGAAATACTAACCTTGGACGTGAAATTGAGGATAGTTGCACTCAAAATTTTGAGATGGAACAAGAAGAAGGATTGAAGTGCTCCAGGTCTAATTTCTAAATTACTAATTTATTTTGAAAATGGTTGAAATTAAGGGGTTCAAATGAGGGACATACACAAATTGGTTTTTTTTTGGCCAGAAAAATATAACATAGTGTAATATTGTACAATTGCACCTAGAGGCAATTCCATATATCCACATTCTTGTTTAACATTTATGACACTCCAAAACATTAATGGAAAAACCCCCTTAGTTGTAATTTCACATGTCTAACTTCAGGAGGACAAGTGGCCAAGCAGTAGAAGCCTAAAAAAAGCATTTTCTGAGAATATAGGCTTTGGATGACTACACGACACACATACGTCTGCGCAACACGCTAGTGCCCTGTCTATTTCTCGAATCTAAAACATGGAATCTGGAAAGCTAACCCCTATGAAATGTATCCCAACAGTTACATTCTGAAAGTAATGGCTCTTTGGCACCCTTGCAAGCATAAGAACCTCTTTTTACCTCTCATTTGGAGGTTGGAAGATTGGAAGACATCAGTCAAGTTATTGTTTTAGCCACAACATTGAGACTTCTCCTTTGATAGTAGTGCATTCATAGGTGAAGCCATGCTGGATTGAGGTCCCTCCAGTAGTAGCACCTCTCAAGCAAGCACTCAACAGTGTGTGTGCTCCAGAGAGGGCTTTGGCCCATGGTAACACTCTCTTTCCTTCATCACTTTCTTTCCACAAGCATTTGTTTACTTTATCATGGTGCGGGTTCTACTCCTCAAGCAGGTCTTGCTTTTACCACATGCTTATCGTGGTGCAGGTTCTACTCCTCAAGCGAGTATTGCTTTCACCACACGCTTATCTCTCTTTTCCAACTTGGCTATCTATGGAGGTGGGAACACCAAAACATGGTCTAATTGAGGTAGATCCCTATACAACCACCCAACAACTTTCTCCTTGATCTCTTGTGTGTAGGTTACGAAAAAGGAACTTGGAGCGAAGATTTGAGCATTCAAGAAAAGGGGTAAGCTCTCTCCAAGTATTATGGTATTTCCTTCAACATTTGGCTTTCTGGTTAGGTTAATGATTTTGTTATATCACTCCTGAGTTTGAGAGTAGAATTGCTTTTTTCTACTAAGTTCCAGAGTCCTTTGTCGCCCAGGATGCCAGTGTGACTTTTAGACAACAGCATGTCATGCTGACATCCTAGTTCTACACTGATGTCTTTTAGCCAAGAGCTTTCTTTCCTAGGAAAAAATACTTTTGATTCAACTCTCTTAGGATCTTTGACCCTTCCCTTGGGAACATAATTGTATCTTTGATAATTTATCATTTTGTTGTTTTGAGGTGTATAAGGGTAGTTCATTCCTTGGCGATCTCTCGAGAAAGGAGAGACCCGTGTGCAATGAATCCCTCTTAAATATCAAATTTTGGTGAACCTGACGTGAACGTCAGAAGTTTATTTACGATGTTGCACATTTACCATGAAGAATTTTCTAAGGAATATTTTGATATGCTAGAGGATGCCCTGGATGATTTCTTAGAGGCATTCCCTCCTTGTAAATCTCTTGAACAAGTCTCTTCTCGAAAGGCTGAGGGATCAGTAAATTTAGTGGTAGTCTTAGTGGTTCCCCTGAGCCCTAGGAAACTCATAATCTATGTCACCTCAGCTGACCCTATCATCTTTGAAATTCTAGACCACAGTAATTCACCATACCTGTATTCAAGGTTCGTAAAAGCTATGGATTCCACATCTTATAATGTCGTTGGGCACACATATCCTACAAGGAATAATAGATAGAACTTGCATCAACAACCTTCTATTCCCACTTCACAACCTACTTCTTTACCACCTTCCCAACTGAGCCTTCCTGTAGCACCTAAACCTATGATCAAAGCACCAGGTGATGATGATCTTGTCGAGCAACTTTGCATTACTCCAGCTAAGATCTCACTTTGGGACTTGCTTTAGACCACCCTAGTTTATCAAGAGATGCTTCAAGAGGCCCTGTAGAAGATTCTCTTGCCCGCCTCCACTAGGCCTATGGATGTAAATGTGTTGTTGGCTCATATTCATGTGGATTCACCAAATATTACGTTCCACCCACAAGAACTCCTACCTTTGGCTGTACAGAAGCAAGAAAAACCTTTAATGATCATAGTTAATGTTAATAACATTGGTATTAGGCATATGCTCGTTGATACCAAATGAACACTCAATGTTTGTGGCATGGACCTACTACCTAAAATCAAAGTTGATTTGTCTTCCTTGGTAGCTTCCTCTTTGTACATCCATGGATTCAATAACGCCGACCGCAAAGCTCTAGGTATGATAATATTACCTTTCTAGCTAGGCCCCGTTACCTTACCCACATTGGTTTATGTAATGCTTGGACCTTTACCTTATAATATCCTCTTAGGGAGACCTTGGATCCATGCCATGGGTGCAGTAACCTCCACTTTACATCGTTCTTTGAATTTTTTTGCAAATGATCGAGTAGTCATGGTAAAAGAGGATCCAGAAAACATTCGCCTCTATGAACTAGCTGCTACCAGTCACGTTTCAACCATGTCTACCTCAAAAATTGTATTCCTTCCTTAACTGCTGACGTTGTGGCATGTTCTTCATTGATACCCTTTGTGGAAATCATTCCCAGAGCGAGTGTCAAAACTAAAGAAACACCTAAAGTGGAGGATCCCGATTCTCCTGTATCATCTTCTCAAGCAAACACCTTCCTAGGGAATGATTGGGGTTCCTTGAAATTTTCTAAATTATTTATTGTGGAGTACAAGGTAGACCCCTCTTGCATAGATTTTTTGTGTGCCCCTAGTACAATGGTGGACAATATTCCCGTGGGGGAGAAGAAGTGCAATCCTATTTAGGAAATAACTCCTTCCCGCGCTGAGGAGAATGATCCACCTCTTACAAAAGAAATTAAAATTTGTGAATCTGACAAAGGAGGTGAAAGTACCCCCATAGATATGTTTGATGTTCATTGGTGAATCTTGTCTAGGTTTGTGGCTTGCTTGTTAGATCTGCATGTTTCAAAGGAGATGGTGTTGAGTCTAACAAAAAAATTAATATGAAACCCAAAAAAATCAAATTAATTATATAATATAATAATAATATTTTAGTAATTATAATATTATAATATTAATATTATTAATAAAATTATAACAATAATTTAATATAAAAATATTATTACAAATATAAAAAATAATAGTAATATTATAATAACAATATAATATTAAAATAACAATATAATATTAAAATAATAATATTAATATAATATTTCTAATATAAATATATTAAGAATTTTTCCATATATAAAATAATAGTAATGTTAATAATAGTTTAATCTTATTATATTATAATAATTTAATATACGATTAAATAAAGTTTAATATATTAGATTTAATATATATTTTAATTGATTATATTAAATTATAATAATATATTATAGTATTATATTTTTGTTATATTTATTTATTTATTTTTAATCAAATTAAAAAATAAAAACTAAAATTTATTTATTTTAAAAATGCATGGCATTAATTTATATTAAAGATATGAATAGTTCAATATTTAAATTAAATTAATGGAATCAATTTTTAGATATATTTAATTTTTTTTATTTATATTATGGTTTGAGTTAGGGTTAAGATTATGGTTTAGAGTTTATTGTTTGTGTTAGAGTTAGGGTTAGGTTTAGAGTTTGGATTAGGGATATGAGAAATAGGGTTTGATTAGGGTTAAGGGTTAGGTTTAGAGTTACAATTATCGTTAAGATTAGAGATGGGACTAAGTTTAGGGTTTTTGGTTACAATTAGGGATGTGGTTAGGTTTAGACTTAGGATTATTGTTTATGGTTAGAGTTAGGGCAAGGTGAGAGTTACAACTATGGTTAACAATTCAAGGCTTAAAGTTAGGTTTTTAGTTATGCATAGAGTTACGACCATGGTTAAGGTTAGAGATAGGTTTAGAGTTAGGATAATGGTTTAAATTTCTTGTTAGGGTAAGAGTTAGGGATGGGATGTGATTTAGGGTTAGGGTTAGGTCATGCAAAGAATTAATTAACAATAATAAAACACTATAATTAACAAAACTTACATTTTTTTTTTCAAACATAAAAAATTATAATTACAATACTATAAAGACAAGTACTAGCCACTAAGTGGCACTTGTTTATCCTTTGGAATATCCACATTCATTTTAAACTTAATTTTTGAAAAAGAAATAATCTACAAAAGTTTAATTAAAACATATTATTAATATTTGAGAACAAACCGACTTCAAATATTGATAATTTTTATTTATTTTTAAATGTGAGAAGTGTTTCATTTCAAGATCTTGCATCCCTTTTATGATTTTGGTATAATACAAGAAACAAAAAATTGATAATTGTAAATTATCTCTTATAATTTTTTAAATCTGATTTAAAACAGTTTTTTTTTATTGCTCTTGTACATTTTCTATATTTCCTTTAGATGAACATTATTTAAATATTTTTTTAACTCTTTAATCTTTATAATCTCAAATTTAATGTTGTTTAGGGAGGAGACCTTATTAATCTCTCTCAAATTATATAGAAACCTAACTATTGCGTACTTCTAAAAATTGGAACAATCTCATTTCTAAATAAATACCTTAAATTGTGATTTTCTTTGAATTTTACGGAGTGGGGCAAAGGAAAAGATGTACCATGTCGGCCTCTACAAGAAATTATTCACCATCATATTCCACATTTAGTCACTATTTATTATCAGTTTACCTGAAGCTTTGTATGTTAACCATCTTATAACTTGCGAGCTTATCTGTATAGTGTATTATTGCTTGTGCTGTTGAGTTATTCTAAGCAGAAAATTTTAACCAGCCATGGATTCAAAACCCAAGGAAGAATCGATGGATTTGAAGGGTTTTGCAAGAGCGAACCAGCGGTATGAATTTGGGGCCACAAACTCTGCCGACGTACGATTACGAATAGTTGGCCGGAACGGAAAAGAGTATGAGGGAAATCCCCTTCATCTTCATTCTGAAACTCTTCAAAAGTCGGAGTTTTTTAAGACTTTGTTATCAGATCGTTGGTCTCCAGATATCCGACCCTTTGAAATTGAGGTAACCACTTCTCAATCCTTTGAAAACTATTTAAAATGCATTGAGATGATGTATTCTTCCTCTGTCCGTTTCTCCGATGTCGATGAATGCCTGGCAATTCTATCAGTTGCTTTGGAATTGTTAGTGGATAAGCTTATGCAGGATTGCATGAGATATTTGGAGGCTGTTCATTGGAGTTCTGAACAAGAGTCTAAAATTCGAAATCTTCTTTCCTCCCTGAATTTGAGCGTATTGCCCGATTTGAAAGCAAGGCTTGATAAACAGAACAATAACTATTTAGAATTTGTCGGAGAGAATACCAAAGCAATGATTTCTTTTCTTTCCAATTACCCCCACGCCGATTATAAACAACCGAATATTTTAAAAGCAGTGGGCGAATTTGTAGTAGACAATTTGCAGGGAGACGCATCTTCAGGCATTGCAGATATGTGCAGGCGTATCGTTTTAGATGAGTTTAAAGCTTACATTGCAATCGCTCAGTCTTCTAATACAGAAGAAAGCCGGGCAAATGAGGAGCATACTTATGTTGCCCTGATGTGGCTCTTTAATCTAATTAAACGCTGTGATGTGACGACCATGGAAGCGGCAGTGAAGATATTATGTGAAGAACTGAAACCTGCCGACATCGGATCACACGCTGTAAAACACAGACAAACTATGTTGCCCATTTTGTTTGGCTGTCTGGAGGCTCTGGCAAACGGGAAGATAATTGTTGAACGAAAACTTCGTGCTGGTTTTCTTACAACATGGTTACCAGTAATGGGGCAATTGATTCACTCTGGTAAACCTCGGCTTCGGGCCCTCCCCGGCGGACACATCAAGGAGGATGATGAGCTAAAGACCCGGCTTTGCAGGGCAGTGATTAACGTGCTCGAAACCCTCCCTTTCGCTGATTGGAAAGGCATTTACAAAATTTGGATAGATTGCTGTGAGAGAAATTTTATCGACTTCTGCATACCGTTTGATTGGGGGTGCAAGCTACTGCAGGAAGCACAGGATTAATGCGTGGGTCGCTGCCAATTGTAAATGTTGCAGATTTGTTGATTTGCACCAAATGGGATAATGGGCCGCCATACCAGAAATGTAGTTATTTTGAAGTTCTGTCAGACTGCAAATTTTAATAATGCACTTAAAAAAAATATATGCAACGAAGGAGAGACAACGGGGTGCGCAACTAAGGCGTGAAAAAATAATGAATGATCAGTAAAAAGGAGAGGAGGAGTTCGCGTAAATGGGAAGTAGAAGAGATAAAGACAAAATCAAACGTATTCAGAATGTATATAGGCCGCAGATAGCGAAAAAAGCAGTTTGAAAATTGCTGATGTCTTTTGTCTGTAGATTGAGAAATTCATAAATTCAAATTGCAATTGATTTTTGAAGTTATTTAAATTTGAATGTAGACAGAAGTGGTACGCTTATGGTAATTCGATGGATTGAATTGGATTTGCTTCTTTTGAAAATTTGGATTGATTTTAAATTGATAAATGAAATTCTCAAATTAAGAAAGCGAAAGTTCGGAAATTCATCTTTCTATTAAGATTCGTGAATTTTGATCTGCATCACAGGGTTAAGCACAATAGCTATGGAATTAAAATTCTATGTTGACTTTAAGTGTAGATGAATTCAATTGTTAGAGACATTAAAAACAATGGTTTTCAATCATGCAAATTCTTCTAGAATTATTTTGTAATATTACATTATTTTTAAAGTACTAATTGAAGTATGTAGATGCAAATGATATTCAAATAAAATTTTTGTTTTCACATTTCATAGATTATTATAATAAATATATTGAATGCTTTAAAATATAAGGATCTAGCAACAAATCATGTAATTTTGTGTTTAGTTAACCTTAGGAAGGTATCATAGAGGATCAAATTTGATCAAATTTCAATTTTAAATTTTAAATTAGTGTGGGATGATTCCATGAACACAAACATGTTTGACAAGGAAAAAGAGGCTAGATCTTGGTGGATAATGCGAGCATGGGATTAAGTGAATAACATAGGGTAAAGCACTTAAATTTATACAAATGTGATTTGTTAGCGTGTCTATATATTAAAGTAGTCCCTTATTTTGAACCCTAAATTACATACAAAGAATGATTTCCTCCCATAACATCCTTTTGAATAGCTATCTTGTTACAAATGTCGTATTTCTTTAATATAGCCCCTTTACTATTTCCATAATAAATAACTTATAATATTTATAATATTCTTATAGAATACACACACACACATGCGCTAAACTAGGAGTTATAATCCACCATTAATCTTTCTAGTTAAAAAATTTAAAAACTAAAAAATTAATTATCATATGCATATTAACAACCAATATTATATTATAGAATGAGTTTTCTAACATAAGCGAAAGTACATAAAATGCCAATTTTTGAATTATCCATAAGTTATCGATAACATTATTTAAAAGGATACACAAGAGTTGATTATGATATTACAACTTTAAATTACAATTTTCAATGTATCAAATGCTTCTCAAGTTGAACAAGTAATTGAAAGTATCCAATTAGAAGTTTTCTATGGGAACCAAAACATATGACATTGGTCTCAATATTTTTATAACAACAAGACTAGATTAAACATATTTATTTAGGGTGAAATTATAGAGCTATGTCAAACTTTTGGGTAGGAAAATAGTTTTGGCTGGATCTACTTGGAAAATATGTGACACAAAGAACTATTCAAGAAAAATAATTTTACTCAAAACAATGAAATCAATATAATTTTAAAATTCAAACCAAGTTCAATTTGTATGCAAGGCTTTGATTAAAAATATTTTGAGCAAAAGAGTTCTAGCCAAAACCCTTTCATCCAAAACTATATGTGTGGCTCTCTAACCCCTTTTTTGTGGTAAACTTAACTTTACTCCATATTTCTCTAATGCCTTTTGAAGGATGGAAGAGAAGAGCATATTGGTTTTTTGAAAAAAATATTTGTAATGATTAGCCTCATATATTTAAAAAGATATTATAGTAAAATGTAATATACTAGACAATCAAGCTCCAACATGAAGTTCAATTCTACAAGAAATGAGAATTTTCAAAAAAATGTATCTTGTTAATCATTATCACAAACACCCTAGTTGGTAGGTGATCGAAGATCAAAATTGTAGAGAGGAGAAAATGTCTTTAAAAGAGAATTCACATGCTACAAATATAAGAGAATTTAGGAAATGGTCACATTAATCTATCTAACTAGTATATATGAGAGGTGAGATTGTGTGTGTGTGTGTGTGTGTGTGTGTGTGTGTGTGTGTGTGTGTGTGTGTGTGTGTGTGTGTGTGTATTCCAAGAGAAGACATAATTCCAACCACTAAAAATAGTTGGGAGTTTTACCTACATGGTAAATTCCAAAATGAATGTTTGCACCTACATAGACAAAGAGAAAAATGGTTATCAGAGGTGAATAAAAAATCCAAAATGTGTGAGACTCAACTACCTAAAGTGGGTGAGAGTGACACATAAAATTTATGGTTAGTAGTGATTGTGGACTTGAAGGTGAATATCAATCAGAATAAATAGTTTACACTAGATATTTGAAATTGCTACTTTATAATTTGATTGAATTCTAGCTTTGAGTACATAAGATTAGTAGATCATGCATACCCAAAGGTGTAATCCAATTGGATTAGATAGTTTACACTAGATATTTGGTGATGGGTCTAGGAAATAGCTAGTTTTCTTCTATTTAATTTATGACTTTTAACATTACAAGATGCTAAGTTTACATAAAATAATGAACCTTCTATATCTTTTATGTCCTTTATGCATCCTAAACAAAATTTTAATATATGGATGTATAATTATGATATGAAGATGTTTACATGGATAAATGTGCGAATGTTCATGAAATTCAATATTCATTAAATGCGTTTGATTCATGGTTGTTAATGATGTGTATACTTTATATGAAGCTAATCTCTTGCAGCCAAAAGAACTATAGCATGCAACAAAAGGACCATAGGCAGATTATAGGGGAGAGTCTAGAATGCTAAAAATACCACAGTTCTAGGAAATAATAAAGGCAATCATTGAAGTGGTTGATTTTGAGTTGCCAGATCATCAAATAGGATGACAAGAGGAAGGAGAAGTATACATCAAGGAATAAGCCAATGTAACAAAGCATGTCTCTATCAAACCATTACGAAAAAGTTCAAATGCAATTTCTCTTCTTCTATCTTTTTCAATTATGGTTTCTGTTGCAAAGACTATTCATCTCTCTATTCTAGAGGGGAGTAGACATATCCATTTAATTTTTGTTTTAATTTTTGTTTTTAGTCCTTGTTTGGATATAAATCCTCCTACACCTATATATATTGGATTGGTGGTTAACGAGAAGATCTAATGGATCTAGGGGAAAATACAGTTGCTTATAGTTCATGTTTTAGCAAACAATATTTCATTGTTATTTTTTTATTAAGTTGTAATATATATGAATCTTTGAATGAAAGACGTATTTAATATTCTTGTCATATTGTAAGAGTTTAGTTTTATGTAATAAAGGTGTTTTAGTTCATTACCATTATTGGTTGACTCGGTAGCATGCATTTCAGTTTTCCTATGGGCACAACAACTCAAGAAAGGGCCACTCGAGGTACTATAACACACTTTATTTTGCATTGTTAGATTAGATGTTCAATATTACATTCATTTATAGTAGATTCTTAATTATATGCATATAAATGATATTCAGTAATCTAAATTGCACTTTACAACTTTATATTGAGTTAGTCTTCATAGTAGTTAAGGAGTTAGAAGTTAATAGTTAATAGTGTTAGTTAAATATTGTGTTCAAATTTAGTAATTAAATGTTACAACATTAAGTTGAAGGTGGCAGTAGCATCAGTAGTAGATTAAGTTACTTCCCTTGGTTTAAAATTGAAGGCTATATTTCCTTTTTCATACTTTCCTATTTTACATACATTTGTAAGCCACCTATACTCATTGATAAAGGTTGTGTAGAGTCCATGGTTGCACATAGAGTGCCAACATCATCAAAAGCTTATGAAGCCCTAGCTGATAATTAAATGAAGTCTACGATTGTTTGGTGAATTGTTCAGCTATGAACCTCTCCTTTGAATTGTGTTTTTATCCATAAAGACCAAGTTGATTGAATATTGAAAAGGCCTTAAATTTTTATGCATCATTTTTGGGGATGGTGGTACACTAGTGGTTCTCCTATTTAATTTCAATATTTTATAATTTAGTTTTTTATTTTCAACATTAAGGTAATTAGGTGTTAATCCATCAACACAAAAAATTATTTACTAACATTGCACAAGAGTCGTTGATCCCAAAAAATTCACAACTATTGTATGTGGGGCTGGTGAGATGCTCAAGGAAGATTTCTCCCCTCAACACATGGAAATTTTGAGGATAGTGGTGATCAAAGTGAACATAGTGAGGGAATTATAGAGGAATAATCATCCCTAACACCAATGTCCACATTAGACATAGAGGACACTTTCCACATAAATATCATCACCTTAGGTGACACTGTAATGGAAGACTCACCAGAGCATGTAACTTTTTAATTCCCTATTTTCAACTAGGAGAGAGCAACTTATTTGAAGAATATACCTTCTTTTACATTATCTATCTTCTATGGGTTGGTAATGGAGGATCTAGATACCTTCCTATTTGAGTTTGGTGTTTTGTATAGAAGTTATGATTATACCACAGATGCACATAGGATCAAACTATTTCCAACAACATTGAAGGATGCTTCTCTGAGATGGTTTATGGGGTTGGGAAGATATGTTGTTCCAAATTGGAATTCCCTTAACAAAAAGTTCCTAGAAAAACACCAAGATTATTGTAGAGGCACTGATGGGAAAAGATATGATATTTTCAAAATCACACAAAAAGGAGATTAACCATTGGAGGACTATGTAGAAAGTTTCCAGTTCTGCCTAAAGAATTCTCACCAAAACACTCTCAAATGAATCCCTAAAAGTAGTCTTCTTAAGTGGAGTTAATGAGGATTGGATTCATGTGCTTAACATGTTTGGGGTAGGAGATATCTCAAAATTTCTATTTGATGAGATTTGTAATGTTTGTAGGAACTATTCAATGTGTTTTACTAAAAGGACTAGGGTAGATATGATATCTCCATTTAGCAAAATATTTAATGGAGTTTCCAAAGTGGAGCTCAGTAATCTTCTTTAAAATATGAATTATAACACCAATCATTTGGATACACAATTGGATACCGTACATTTGAAAAAGAGGAATACGCAGAAGCAACCTGAGGCTCAATGCTAAAACTTTTGCAACTCTTCAAGACTTTAATGACAAGGCAATGTTAACAATAACTCTTATTAGCATCTTTTTTATTCCACTTTGACATAAATGAACAACTCCCCATCTAATAACACTTATATATCCTTTTGACATTAATGAGATTCCCTTTTGACATCAGTGACAATCATATTGCCAATAATCTCCCCCTTTATCATTGATGACATAACTAAATTCTCTAAAAATGCATGCTCTATTTAACCTTCAAAATTGATCACTCTACACAAAAACCATTCACCTCCTTATGCACATCTCCCTCTTTGATAAACAACATGATCATTTTCTGAATTTCCCCCATGGTGGCTAGAGAATTTGTACTATTTCTCTCCAATTATTGCAATATTACAAAATGTTGCTCAATTTCTCACCCTTTTACATCAATGGAAAAGGGAAATTGTCTAGACACCTTGCTGCTACTAATTATCTCCCATTTTGACATGACATTGAAATGAAAGAAAATGGGTTAGGATGCTTTCATATGGTTTAGAGCATAGAGCACACCCAATTTCCAATTTCATTCAAGAATAACCCTAGAGATCTCAATTCAAAGGAGAAAGAGATATTACAATAGGGTTGTCCTAGGGATTGGTTACAAACTAATGAGGGGTTCACAACAAAGGGATTGGAAAAATAAATCAAATGCAAGATGTAATGATAAACCCTAATATGATGCAATCCTTCACTAAATGACTTAGAAAAGTATATAAAACAAAAGAGAAAGTTGCAAGATGAAATGTATTCACCTAGAAACTTGAAGGAGATTGAATGAGGCCCTTAAATGCTAGGAATTATAACTTTAATGCTGACTGGGACTCATACGCTAGGTTGGGAAAATCAATCCCAGATCTAAGTTTTTTGTGTAGGAATATGATTCTAGAAAATGGGTATCTAAATCTATTAAAACTTGAATTTTTTCCTAAACTAGGGCTCACATGCTAGTACTGGAAAATAAGTCCAACTAGGGTTTTCTAAAGCTACAAGGTTTGAATCTAGTCTTCAAGATCTGCTATGTGCTTCCTAATTGATTTTTGGATCTAAAACCTTGATTTGCAACCTATAGAAGTTCTCCAAGTATCTCCAATGCAAGGTGACAACTTTGAAAACTTTATGAATTTTTGAAACTTTCTCCAAACTTCCTCATTGTTTCTTCAATCTAAACCTACAAATCACACACTAAAGAGAGGGGAAAATGTTTTTTTGTTAGTGGAAAGTGGTTTTCCTTGGTAAAACCTTGTTTTGGTAATCAAACCTTGAAATCCAATGAAATAGGAATTGAGAATGATGAATGAGAAAAATAAGATGTTACAACTCACCAAACCCTAACAATAAGGTGTTGCAAACATGTATGAGATGGCTCTAGTGGATGTAGACTTTGACTCTTGCTTGAATAGGATAGATCTTGACTTGAATGCTAGCTTGAATCATAAAACCCTACATCATAACTATTAGCTCAAAAACAAACATGATGCATGAGGGTAATCCCACAGTACTAGTTTACAATTTTTGGCCAAACTAGACACCAAATTGATTTTTTCTAACTAAATCTTCACTTTTGGGCATCTATAGCGGATAAACCATGAGGAATTTTTAGATTATGCAAACTACTGATTTGTGAAATTTTGTCTATAGATTCTAAATATATTTTTTCAAAAATTTTGGAATCATATTGCACTTCTTTTTCCATTTCCTTCGAAAACTAGTTTTTTTCAGTAAACACCATTTTTAAGGAGTGATGCATATACAACATAAGCTTTTTTCCATGAAGGATAAAATTCTATTTTTTTCAAATTTAGATTTGTAACTATGATATCTAGCACTTTCATTTGGTTTCATAGTGTCTTATTGAATTTTTTTTCCTTAATCAAGTTTCAAAGTCAAACCAATTACAATTCAGGCATAGGCAGACTGCATACAACATAAATTTTTTTTCTGTATCAAAATTCAATTTTTTTTATTAGGTTAAGGACTTCAAAATGTATTACACTAATATTTTTCAAAACAAAAAATGATAATCTGCTATTTTTCCACATGTGAAGAAAGAGAGCTCGATTTTTCGATGAAAATCTTACATTCACAAGAAATAAAAAATAAATATAATAGTAAAATTAAATTTATTGAAAATTATACTTTTTGGGAAGCTTATAATAAGGACTACATACTTTCAAAAAATAAATTTTAAATGAATTCATTTGATCCCTGAAAAAGTAAATCAAAAGTGGTTTTTTATCAGCATTTTGATAGGTGTAAAGGAGACTCCATTATAGTCATGGTTTAAAACTAGCAGGGTTCTATCAAATGGGGTTTGATCTAAAGTGGTTTGATCAAACCTTCTTCAATTGTAATCCTTTAAATGGAAATTTTCAAGACTTAAATTATTATATTTTATTAAAATATGTGATTTCAACAAAAATAAGATCTTCGGTAAATTGTAAACCAGTATTGTGGGATCACCCATGAAGACTTTGACATGATGATTCTTGAATAATTCTCTAAAATGCTTGATAATCTAACCTCAAATTATCTCAAATGCTCTTTTAAACACTTTAATGCTCTTGTGAACTCAAACTTGCTATAAGAATGCTCATTTAACTTGCTAGGTGTAAAATAAGTGAAAGAAACTTGTATTTATACTTAATTATGCAAGAATTCTCATGATTACAACACTACAAGCTAAATTCAGATCTAGGAGAATAGAATCTCACCAAAAAATTGAATTAATTTTAATTTTAGGCCACATGAGACTCATTCATGCAAGGTGGTGAATGGGTCCCATTAGGCAT
Source organism: Sequoia sempervirens (assembly GCA_007258455.2). Lineage (NCBI taxonomy): Eukaryota > Viridiplantae > Streptophyta > Pinopsida > Cupressales > Cupressaceae > Sequoia > Sequoia sempervirens. The sequence goes on from VDFB02107185.1 coordinate 33,847, forward strand.
AATTTATGGGACCAAATTAAAAATTTCTAAGAAAGGTGTGAAATCAAGTTCGAGACCCAAAAACCTAGGTGGGACTCATATGCCCAAGGTGGTGAATGAGTCTTAAACAACCAAATTTGGTCCACACAACTTGAAAACACCTGAATTATGATTGAATGTTAATTTGTGTTGGGATTATCCTCAAGAAGATGCAATAAATGATGCTTGTGGATGCAAAATAAGGACAATTAAAGCATAAAGAAGCCCAATTATTTACTAAAACCCTAGAAAAGTGTCGAAGTGTGTTACAACACTTTAAATAAGGCATCAATAAGCTCATTTAGTTCACAAGGGCCCAAGACCTTACATGAATATGTCAAAAACATTGCACCACTAAATCAATGCCATGATAGGGGGGACTTTTTTGTCACTACATCTAGCCCCCATTTTAGTGAGAGGAGGAACTTGCTTCCAACTCACACTAAAGTAGACCAAATGCACCAATGCTAGTGAGATAGGATGATCATGATCAAGAGGGGTTTGAATGCACCAATGCTAGTGAGATAGGATAACCATGATCAAGAATGGTTCAAATGCACCAATTCTAGTGAGATAGGATGGCCATGATCAAGAGGGTTGTACATGACCCCAAGACCAAGGTCTTATGGAAAACCAACATAGGCATAAAATAACACACATGAAAATGATATAAAGAGAAACAATAAGGCACAAACACACAATGCCAAAGACATGGAGAGGAGAAAAATAAAGGAAGGGGTGGATCAAGCTTTGAAATTTGTCCAACCCAATGTGGATCAGATCTAGGATGTTTTCTAGAAAAAAAATGCACAATCAGTCTAAGGCAATGAAACTTTAGGCAGTCCACTAGGTGAGAAATTCAAGAAGGTGAAACACATACACACACAACCAATATGATCTCACACACACACACACATGAGTGGCTAAGGGAAAGTCATGCCCTCATTCAAATTCTCATCAAGACATGCCAAAGTTATACTTCCTGATAACTTTGTGTAAGAGAGGGGGACCACCATGTGCAATACCCCAGGTCATGGAGGGTCAAGACGCGAGAGGCTACCCTAACTTACCTCAGGTTAGTGCAATGTTTAGGGTATGCGGGGTAAGAGTAACAAGGACCGTAGGGCCTCTTAGTTACTCTACAGGCCTGGAATGCAAGAAAAGGCTAGGAAAGTTGGTTTCTAGGTCTAACACTACGTCTCAGAAAGCTCTTTGTTCAAGGATAGAAGCACGATCTTTGGATGACAGTGCGACGTGCTGGCATCTAAAAAGTGCACTATCATCCATACGACCAGACAACAACAAAGACATGGTTAAGCCAAAAAAGCTAGATAACGACCTAGCTGACTAACTAAAGGGCTAGAATGACACAACTAAGTAAATCAAATAATGTCTAATGTTGTAAAGTAAATATGCAAGAGTGATGAAAATGAGGAGAATCTCACAAATGAACTCGTTTGCTAGCTGATTCTCTGAGAAGCACACACACCTACACATAGTAAGAGGAAAAATTTTGGGTGGTTGTATAGGGGCCTTCCTTAGTTAGACCCCCATTTAGGTGTTTCCACCTCCACAGACAACCAAGGAAATGAGATAAAGAAACAATAAAGTAAAGAAAGCACAAGCACTACAAAACAGTAATATGTTACTCAACCAAATGATAGAGGAAAGGAGAAGGAAGCTTACCACCTCCACCAAGAGCACCCAAAGCTACTTGGGGGAGAAATGAGCTACAAATGGCGTGGTCCCAAACGTGCTCTACTGAGTTGATGGAGTGAGATGTTGCTACAATGGGATGCTTAAAATGCTTGAAGTGAGTAAAAGTGAGCTTATGAGAGTGAGAGTATGGAAGCTTAGTCTATTCAAGAGTTCAAGTGAAGCTGTGAAGAGTTGGAATGCAAGTTGAAAGAGTGAATATGAAGGAATGAAGGAAGAAAATGACCATATTCAAGTTGGTTGGTTGAAGGAGGCATTACAACTTCACTGCTAATGAGAATACTAACGCCGTTGTTGGCTCAGCTGTAGGAATCTACTAGGGATGTAAGCATGTCGCGCAAACATCTATGCACTGCGTGGGCATCCCCAACAAAAATTCATCCACTGACACACAAAATAGGTGCCACGTGGACTACCAACAGTGAGCTTAAGTGGAGTTAAGCCTCCAACTTTGGTTTTCTAAGGTGGATAAAGGAAGAAATGGGAATTACACATAGGGTGAAAATTATCTCTTATACATTTGTCCCTCACTTTAGCAAGCATGAGTATTGATGAGTGTTCAATAAAGTAGATCAAGAAGAGATT
>VDFB02107185.1:36265-101816 GCA_007258455.2 Sequoia sempervirens
GTCCCTGTAAAATTGTGAAGAGGCATGAATCATGGAATGCATATGAGGTAGAGTTGCCAGATGGATTCAACATTTCCCCTGTGTTCAACATTTCAGATTTGACAGAGTATCATGAAGGTGGCGCAGAGGAAACACCTACAATGGAACAGTTTGGCATTCCAGCACCTACTTCAGAGAAGGAGGAGATTGAAGAAATCCTAGATAGCCGTGTGGGAAGGAGTACCAGAAACAGGCAGTATGAAGAGTATCTGGTAAAATGGAAAGGAAGGCCTCGCGGGAAGATTCTTCTGGTTGTCTAAGGCGAGGTTGACCGCTTGGTTTTCTCAACTATCCGAGACGGATCGGTCACTTCTCAAATTACTCGGTGTCCGATGCAGAGCATCCGCTGGTGTGAGGGCAATCTTGGCATCACCCAAAAGATGATTTCCATTTTGTTCCTCAGCGGTTTCTTTTTTGTAGATGTTTTTGTATTTCTCGATACCCTTTTCACGAATAAGAGTTTCCAACTTTCAGAATTGCTTTTCTGCTTTTTCTGCTCAACTGCTATTTTTAGCAGGTTTGCATTTGAAGTCGTGGGAAGACAGAAATTTATGGGAAGGTTCAGGATGGAAAAATACACAGTCTGGTGAAAGAATCTAGTCAAGATCATTCATGACTTGAAAGTTATTCAAGTTCCAATTTCTACTTTTTGACCTGAAAAACCTTCCGAGCTCAGTTTGAGGCACCAAATGATCCCGGATGGGCCTGAAAATTTGCGAAAACGCCAAAGTAGTCCGCCGAAGGCCTACTTTGCGGAAAATCGTCTTTTCGAGACCTTTCCGAAAAGGTATTATCATTGAAGATCCAACGGTCGGATTAAAAGTTATGGCTGCCGGAAGTTGGTGCATATTTTAGAAATGTGCTAATTTTCAACTGTGAATTTAACTTGAATTTCAAATTGTAATTTTGGCGCCAACTCGTCAAAAATCTTATCTCGAAGGTTGTTTTTGGTTCCAAACCGAAATGGGTCTATTTAGGGGCTTGTTTCTGATTTTTGGGTAACTTTTTGGGGAAGAAGTTCGCATGCTGCGAAAAGGGGATCTGGGTAATTTTCTGTAAGTCTGTAATTTGCATGTAATACAGAGCTTGGGGATTTGAGATCCTCTGCATGTAAGAAGTTCAATTCTTATGAATAAAATATTATTCTCTCTTTTGTGAGTGTATTTCTGTGTCTCGGGTTTGCTCCCTCGTCATAATCAAACCTTGAAATGAAATGAAATAGGAATGGAGAATGATGAATGAAAAAAATAAGATGTTACAACTCACCAAACCCTAGCAATAGGGTGTTGTAAAAATGTATGAGATGGCTCCAATGGATGTAGACCTTGACTCTTTCTTGAATAGGATAGATCTTGACTTGAATGCTAGCTTGAATCATAAAACCCTACATCACAATTTTTAGCTCTAAAAAAAACATGATGCATGAAGACTTCAACATGATGCTTGATGCTTGAATAGTGCTCTAAAATGCTTGATAATATTCCTTTGAAATCTCTTGAATTCTCTTGTTAACTCAAACTTTCTATATGAAATATAAGGAAAAGTTTCCATGGGAAGACAAAGGGTTAAAGACACTATGATGAATAGTGAAAATTTCACTGTCAAAGGGAGATTTAAGTATTTATGCACAACTGAAGGGACTGCATTCATGGAGTGAAGCCATGGATATCCTAGCTTCACATGAAAATTTTCAAACTAGGGAATGATGGAGAATGAGATTTCAAATGTTCTTGGTCCTATTTGTAAAGGAAGAGTAATTGATCCCATCATAGGGCAAGTGAAACCAATATGAATCTTGATCCATTCTTTTGGTTTATCATATATTTCTTGATAGAGATAATGTAGGAGTAATAATTCCTTAGTGATCACATTCTCTCCATAGAAAGGATCCATTAGTATCCCATTAGTGGGCTTGTCATAGATTCAGATGACTATGTAACTTAGACGACCATCAGATGCATGTTTAAGTATATCTTGTGAGGACAAAAAAATATCAAGAGGCTTTTTAGTTTAGCCCTTATGTGGAATAAACATCTATCACTCCTACCATATCATCCATAGGGTCATTATCTATAGGATCATGTTGAATAGAATCATTGTTATCATCATTAGTATCAACATTCATCACATCATTCATTTTAGTTTCACTAGCTTTGACAAATGAAATGTTATGATTAGGTATAGGGTTGGTAAAAATTTGAAATTTTTGGTTAGGAAGGGAAATGGACTTATCACTAACACCTCCAATGGAAAGATGATCAGAATCAATGAGGTATTGCACAAGATGTTTAAAATGCTTACAATGTTGTGTGTCATGCCCATTTTTTCGGTGATAATGGTAGTAAGAGTGTGGTATAAAATTTGCAAGCAATGGTTTATTAGGATCAGGTGTTTTAACAAGAGGCAAGGTAATCATATTCTATTCTAGGAGTTGTGATGTTTTGTTGTGAAGCGTATCGAGTAAGGGAGTAAATTGTCTCTTCAGGTCCCTATAGCTAAAGTGTATCGTGGATTTAATAGAAAATAGTTGGTTATTGAAATTTTGAGTTATTTGTTGGGGGGAGTTTAATTGAAGGAAATCTTTATTTTGTTTTCTAAAAGGTTGGGAATTTTTTTGGTTTGTGGACTCAAATTTCTCAGTACAATTAGAGGTGGATTTTGTATCTTGACTACTAGTTGAATTTTTATAGTCATAGAGGGAAATGCACAAGTGCATATAGGATGGGAATTTCATTATGGTAAGTTTATCTTGTATCTTACATTTTAGTACACTAATGAGGGGTTCACCACCAAGCCAAGGCTTGGAAAAACAAGTGAAATGCAAGATGTAATGTTAAACCCTAATATGATGCAATGCTTCACTAAATGACTTAGAAAAATATATAAAAATAGAACTAAAAGCTACAAGATGAAATATATGCACCTGGAAACCTGAAGGCAATTGAATGAGGCCTTGAAATATTAGAAATTCCTACTTTCATGTTGAAGGGACTCATACAACAAGCTAGGTGAATCAATCCTCGATCTAGGTTTCTGTGTAGGAACAAGAATCTAGAAAATGGGTATTTGAATTTGTAGAAACCTAATTTTTGTCCCAAATTGGGATTCATATGCTAGAACTAGAGAATCAGTCCAACTAGGGTTTTCTAAAGCTACAAGGTCTAAATTTGGTCTTCAAGGTCTACTTTTTGCTTCAAAATTGATTTTTGAATCTGAAACCATGATTGGCAACCTATAGATGTTATCCAAGTGTTTGGGTATGTGTAGGATCATGATCGGCTAAAAAGTGGCAATATGATGGGTATGTGGTTGGTGAATTTTTTTTTTACCCAACATTGATGAAACAAAAAGAGTTTTTAAAAGAGATTATCAACTTTCCACCAATATAAATTATGCCTTACTTTGAATTTAATAAATAAATATTATTCATTTTCTATTTGAATGACGACTAAAGTCCTAATTGATAGGTTGATTGAAAAAAAATTATAGCTTTCAAACAGTATCACATTTTTTGAATTTGAAACATGTGTCACATTCTATACTTTGCATACTATAGGATTTTTAAAAAAATTGAATTTCATGAAGTTTTGACCAATTTAAGGTGGTCAAACATACAAGTTTTTTATATTTTTTAAAAGTTGTAATAAAAAAATCATAATTAATTATTTACTTGGAAAAAATTACAAAAAAATATGCATCACATTGATACATGAGTCATCTACCTATATCTAAAATCTTATAAAAAAATATTATCATTTTATTGTGGTTAGCGTGGTTAGACAGACACCCACTTCTTATTTTTCCCCTAAAATTTAAGTGCTACTACTTTGAAATTTCAAATTTTCACCAAATAGATGTTTTTTGAAAATATAAACCTAGTAGTTTAGAAAATACATTCAATTTGCTACAGATTCTATTCTTACATATTTATGAAATAATATAGATAACTTATTCAAATTTTTACATCAAGTTTCCTAACTCTAATTTTTTTGAATTTTTTTCCACTTAAGGGCTTTTTTTTTGCATGATGATCCTGCACATACCCATCTCCAATGCAAAGTGACAACTTTGACAACTTTAGGAAATTTTATAACTTTCTCCAAACTTTCTCCTAAATGTTTGTTCAATCTAAACCTACAAATCACACACTAAAGAGAGGGGAAAATGTTGTTTTTTTAGTTGAAAGGGGTTTTCCTTAGTCAAACCCCATTTTGTTAATCAAACCTTGATATGAAATGAAATAGGAATGGAGAATGATGAATGAACAAAATAGCATGTTACAACTCACCAAACCCTAGCAATATGGTGCTGCAAACATGTATGAGATGGCTCCAGTGGATTTAGACATTTACTCTTGCTTGAATAGGATAGATCTTGAATTGAATGCTATCTTGAATCATAAAACCCTACATCACTATTGTTAGCTAAAAAAAAAACATGATTCATGAAGAATTTGACATGATGCTTGATGCTTGAATAATTCTTTGAAATGCTTGATAATTTTCTCTTGAATGTTATTGTGAACTCAAACTTGCTATAAGAATTCTCATTTAACTTTCTAGGTGTAAAATGAGTGAAAGAAAATTGCATTTATACTTAAATTATGCAAGAATTTTCATGATTAAAAAACTACAAGATGACATTAAATCTATGAGGATAAAATATTCACAAAAATTTGAATTGATTTTAATTTTGTGCCACATGGGACTCATTCACCCAAGGTGACGAATGAGTCCCATTAGGCATAATTTATGGGGCCAAATTCAAAAATGCATAGAAAGGTGTGAAATCAAGTTTGGGACCCAAAAACCTAGGTGGGACTCATATTCCCAAGGTGATGAATGATTCTTAGACCACCAAATTCAGGCCACACAACTTGAAAAAACCTAAATTATAATTGGATGTTGATTTGTGTCTAGATTATCCTCAAGAAAATGTAATAAATGAGGCTTGTCGATGCAAAATAAGGCCAATTAAAGCATAAAGAAGTCCAACTATTTAATAAAACCCTAGAAAAGTATGAAAGTGTGCTATAGCACTTTACAACAGTCCAAATAAGGAATCAATAAGCTCATTTAGTTCACAAGGGCCCAAGACCTAATGTGAATATGTCAAACACATTACAACACTAAATCAAGGCCATGTTAGGGGGTGGCCTTTTTCTATCATTACAACCATGAAATGAGAAAGAATGTGTCCAATTATCTATAACCATCAAGTTGTTAAATGTAATACCCCCTCTGCACTTCGTCTTGACCATAAAGCCGTATGTGATTTGGTTCCTTCTTGATTGGATGTGTTGTGAACGCATAGTTATTAAATGTAGTAATCGTGGCAAACAATGTGTTAGTAATTTATTTCTTCTCTTGCTTCTTCTTCCATCACACGGTAGATTAGATGTCATCGCATATGCATAAAAATTGCTTGTTGATAGACTCCTCTTTGAAATTCCATGTTAAAGTCTCTTCCTCCTGTTGGCGTCCTCCTCATAGAGCCTTATTTGTTTTGGCTATTCACTCTTTGTAAACCGATGTCCTTGCTTTGCAGTTTCAGTATTTAAAATAATAATAATAATAATAAATGCATGTACATGGCAGTATATCCAAATTCTAATATTCACTTTCTATTATACTTGGCAACCTGTCATAGTTATAACATTTAGAATTAAGGTATTGTACAGAATTAAATAGCCTCCCCGAAACCACTGGCAACCTCTCGCAGTTGCAAAATTTGAACAAAATAGGAAGTTTTATATATATATATAACCTAATTGATTTTACTGATAATCTATCGTAGATGCGACAGTTGAAAATAAATATTGTCAATGTACTAATATAATAGGGAGTCTTCTTCTTAGTTTTTGTTGTGGTTTCCTTGCATGGGGGGAGGAATTTAATTTCATACCAATTATTATTGGTTGTATACGGGAATTGAGGAATGACTTAAGTCAGTTACCAATCATTCTTGTTGCATGTTAATATGGATAAGGGAAATCATTATAGTTTATCCTGACCTAGGAGCACATTTTAAGGGGGCTCAACTTGTTGTAACACAACTTCTCTCCTTGCATGTTGGCACTGATATGGGGGCTCTCCATAAAAAAAAATATTTCTTTTTATTATGAATCATGAAAATATCTATCTACAAGCGCAACACGTTCATCCTCATCTTTACAAAATGACAATTTGCACCGCTTTCAAGAAGTAAGATCTTATCCATTCCTCAATCTTCTCGATTATCACCATCTGTCATGCTTTTCTGTGCATACCTTTAAGTCAATCCTGAGAGTGTGAAATTTATGGCTAGAGGGGTCAGTTACAATTTAATGGTAAGAGCTGTTGGTGGGGGAGATAGAGAGAAAGGAGGAGAGAAACTGGGGAGACTTACATAAATTTACAGGATTTACTTCGCTTTAAATTAAGTTGGTCTGCTTGTTTAGTGGCACTAATTTAGTTATGGTTACCTGCATGGTGACTAGAAAAGAATGATTGTTTTTCACTTTGCATGGAGTGCGCCTTTCTCCATCAATTCTTTTCACGATTTCATTAAAATTGTCTTGTCATGGCCGTATGCCATGAAACAGTCCCAAACTGAACTGTCTTGTCTGCAAACAAGATATCGTTTAATGTAACTCCTCAAATCTCATCTTGAGTATTTAGGATTGCGATTTCCCTGCTTAAATTGGAGACATAATGTATGGTTAAATTTACAGAGTTTCTAGAACACAGAGGGAGGCATTGCATTCATAATAACCAGATGGATAATTCAGATTCTGGCCATGTTGAACAAAACAATACTAATATTGTTGAGAAGCCTTCCTATTCTGTGGAATCCCTTGACCAACTTCAATCTTCCAGAACGTGGATTTGGAAGACCAGGAGCTAAATGAGACCCGACACTCAAATCTGTCCCAAAAAAAAGAAAAAAAAATGTGGTGAACAAGGGACCTATTGAGATATAAATTGGCTTTCAGAGAGGCTGAGAAGCAGTAAGGATTTAAAGATGGCCAAATACAGTCCAGAAAACGGCATGCATGTTGGTTATAGTGTGGATGATGGGATGGATTAGGTGAAGATGGATGAACGGTTACCTCGTTTGCAGGAGGCCAATCTTAGAGACAAGATCGTTCTCCTTAGAGTCGATCACAATGTCGTCAAAAAAGATAAGTTTGATTGGATGCTCATGGTTGTTGGATCCCTGTCAGCACTTATCGCTAGTTTACCTCTTCCTCTTTTGACATTCTTGTTTGGAGATGTATTTGATGCCCTAGGCGGCCAGGGAATGCAAGCGCGCACATACTTTTACATACAATCATTGTGGAAATGTGTGGAACGCCATTAGAGGAATACTGGGAAAAGCTGAGAACGGAAAATATAATGATGTTCAGGTTACAGCATTGTTATAAGTGAATTCTGGCGGAAAACTTTAAGGATTTACCTACCTTTGCATTAACACTGTTGAACACGCTACCTGCCCTCGACCCACCCAACCAGGGTACCGCATCTCGGGCCTTAAACACTAATTTCTTCAATGCAAATTCTAAGGAAACATTACAGGTATGCGTTGAACTGTTATATGTATTTTCTATTAATATAGATGTATCTTATTAAATAGAAATGTATTTTCTATCATTATAGATTGTCTCATATTCAATAGAAATATAATTCTCTCTCAATACAGATGCTTTAACCTTTAACTTGTATAATGATACAAACATCGCAATAAACAGACCTCCATGGTTTAGCCGAAAACATCCTATCCCTGCATGCTATAGATTTTCTCCGTTATGATTTATAGGAGCTGCCGATTGGATTGGCTTATTATACATGCAGCCAACACAATTGAATCACTCTATACAGGTTAATAGGAGAGTCTACTTGGCATGATTTGTTGCTCTATTTGCACCCTTCCTTAAACATCACTGTACTAATCATGTCCGCTTTCTATTTTGTTGCATAAGCTCTAGTACAGGAGTAGACCGGGTCCTTATGCTATGAATAACCTTGAAATCTGCCACTTACAGTTCTATGTTTTCAAGGCAGATTTCTTAAGCCACTTTCATTATTTATCTATCAGAGTTTCATCTGGATTGTATTCACCTTGCCCAATTAAAATCTCATACCTTTGTGCATGGCAACGTACTTTGTTCAGCGAAAACATTTAATCTTACATGTTTAGTTTGATTTTGTAGAGGATTTTAAATCTGTGAGTATTCATTTGAGTATAACCTCTAATTAGCACTGATCCTTGTATGGAACCTTGGCTATGGTGTTTAATGCTCATTACGTGCCTCTCTCTACCCTTTTAGATTCCCTTATTGCTACAGATGACTGTGGGATTTAATCATTTGTTCCACATGGCTGATATATTTTGAATTCTTGGATCTATAGGAAATTTCTTTATCATAAATACTGTTAGAGAAATTTCAATGTCGACAGGTAGTTGTCATTAAAACCGGCGCCAGGAACATTGAAAATTATTTTTATAAGAATTTCCTCCATGTTGATGGTTTGTAACACTTTCGCTGGTAGCTTCATGAAAAGGAACCATGATGCCTTATATGGCTATCTGAACAACATCATTTTTTTTATATCAACTTGAATCTTGAGCTCTTTAGAAAACAGGAATGATTTCCATATATTATAAGAAACCAATTCAAAGGAATCACCAATTTGTTCCACGCCTGTACCCTTAGATTGTTGACTTTGATAGAAATTATTATTATGCATCTATTGATGCCAACATTCTATATGCATTCTCTATTGCGCCATAGTTTCATATTATCCTTATTTTGGTCTATGTGTTATTCATCTTTCTTATTATCTAAACTGTAGATGATGGCTTGTATCGTCTATTTGAATCCAACGAAAAACTTGGTGTGGTTAAAAAAAAAAAGAGAGATAATCATACTCTTTTGCCTTACAAACACACTTCTTTTTGAATGCCTAAAGAGTTGCGAATAAAACAACTTTTCATTGATTTTTCTTTTAAAAAATATATATCATTACTTATAGTTAAGAAATTAGAACATTATTACCATGGTTAAATTTTCTTGTGAATAGAATTTGGTTACTTTTATAGTTATTTTTATTTGGGTAGTAAGTTTTATTAAGAGTTGAGTTTAATAGTGTTTGCTTTGGTGGTATGTTGGATGGGTACCCCTTTGGTGAATTTTGTGGGTGGTTTTTGTAATTGAGGGTGTATTGAATTGATATTGAGGTGAATTACGTAACTTGAGTTGTGAAAGTAATATTGCTTTGATTTTGAGTTTGATGTTGATTTTGAGATCAAGTTTTGTTGTCACCTTGTTGGGAAACCCTTGATTTAGTGATTTATCAGTCTTCCTGAGAAAAGGAAAAGAAAGGTGTAGCTTTATTATTGGCCTTCACTTTTGGTTCTTTGTGAACTATTGTTCGTATGATCTATTTGATGTTATGGGTTTAGCCTTGCACTTGAAAATAGTTTCATTATGAAGATTTTGGGTAGGATGATGTATGCCTTGCTTAATGTAATTTAACTCGTGACTTTATTTGTTGTGCATGGGGGCTTACCCTGATAGTGTCTTTTGAGTTTTTTTGTTCATAAGGGGAGTGGCTTTCAATGGGGGCCGAGACCCGGAAGTGGTCTTAGGGTAAATCATTGGAAGTTTATTAATCAAGTGAAAACATTAATATTTAATTAGGGGTTTTGGATAGAATCACACATTAACAAGATATAAGTGAATGCCTCACTCATTACTCAAGTGCTTGTATGGGCTTGAGATGAGTTGAGAATGCTTGGAAAGGAAAAATCGTTATCTTGTCCTTATGAAACATAATGGATGCCGCATTGGATTGCATGTGGGGCCGGGTTTCGTAAGAGGTCACCAGAGTAACCCAAGTTGGGGGCTGGGGCCTAGGAAGATTCACCAGGGTAACCCATGCAACATTGCGATGACACTCTTCCTTAAACAACCAAGTATGCTTTGTTTTCCCTCTATGACATTCTTGAGTCTCTGGAAGCACATGTTGTTATTTGTATGTTGATGCTTTATTGGTTATTCCTTATGTTAGGCACATCTTGTGTTGGTTATATTTTGTGCTGAGATTGCCTTATGTTATTGTGAATCTTGTTGTGAAGTCTTGTACCCTTGTTCTGTATGATGGTTATCGTTGGGGATCCTTCTTGTCATCTCTTAGCACGGGGGGTGGGCCTTTGGGTCCACGTGGTTGGGTGGAACGTGCTATGCACCCCATTGGGTCCCCAGTCATCGATCGTGAAGTGCGGAATTGTACCATGCAGTGACTCTTGAGTTGAACCAGAGTTGAATCCAGTATTATAGCTTTGTACTCCTTCATTTCTAATGTAACATTCTATTTTATTGTGTCTTCCCCATTTATGTTGGGAAGCAACATTGTAATATTGTAACCCTTGATTAATGTGTTGAACATGTTCATGTAATTTTATAGTACTGGTGTAAACTTACCATTCATGTGATGTAATGATGTTGTTGTGAAAAGTAATGAGTCTTGTAAACCCGAAGGATTTGTTATATGTAGTTCATGTTTAGTTTCATATCATGTGATATATGATTATTATGATGTATGTTAAGTACTTTTAAAAAAAAAAATTGGTGCCATAAATGCTAGATGTAATGAATCCTTTGGGGTTGCTTGGTGGGGCATTACAGTTGGTATCAAAGCGAGGTTTATACACTGGGGCATTATGAGCCCATTGTGTCGACCTAGTTGCTCGTACTCGAAGGGTGTGTCAGTCTGTTTGTGTAGTCTAAACTAGGTTGCCTTAGTCTGTCTCTTAGTGATGTAGGTTCTATGGTGTAGAAATTCGGTGGAAAGGATAGGACCCTCGGTGTAGTGCGCAATGCACCGATATCCTTCCTACTAGAAATGCATTTTAGAACTCTTGTGTTACCCTTTAGTCATCTTGTGGTGTCTCTGGTGTGAAGTGAGCATGAGTATGTATGTGGTGTATGTGTGTGCTAAATCTGAAATTATGTGTGTTTTGAAGTGATAATTATGTTTCTGTTTCTGAAAAGGCCATAAATTATGATCTTATGACACATGTATTGTGAGATTTTGCATTGAGTAATGAATAGAATGTAATACATGATGTTTAAATGATGAAGTTTAACTAGAAATGTGTATTTTGGCAATGAATTAGCATGATTAACTGGTGCTAATGGGTTATGTTTCCATCTTAGTTTATGATTTTCAGGTAGTTGATTTCGAATCTTGAGGATGAAGGTAATTAATTGGTTATGTTAAACATGTGGATTTAATATTATGGTTGCATCTGATTAGTAATTGTTATTGATGATTGTTTATGATGTATCACTAATTGTAGAGTGTTAGAAGGACGATCTTGTATCACTCATTCATGAGAGGCATACGACACGACAATTCCCTCTACACTAGGTTGATTTGATATATATATATATATGGTGTATACAATGTTTGCTTTTATGCAGGTTGCAGGTAGTAAGCCTCGATTCCACCTGCTTTGGAAGGACTAGGCGAGCCTCATGAAACCCAATGGGAATAATGTGGAAAAATAGAGTTGACAAGAAGGTTTCCCAACTTTGCCATCATCCTTGACGAGAATATGTACCCCCTCTGTGTAACCTGGTCGGTATGGTCTTTTTTTATGTTTTGTCAGTTGTTTTGGTTGATCTTCTACTATTTGAGGGTGGTCATGTTGATTTCGTGATTATATTGTTTAACTTGTGATGATATGTTGTTGGTCATTTTAATATTTGGTTACTTGAATTTTGATGACTCTTATAATTGTGAATGCTTCATTTAACCATGCGACTTCCAGGAGTAAGTTGGGTCTAAGGGGGGGAGAATGTAATACGCCCTCTACACTTCATCTTGACCATAAAGCCGTATGTGATTTGGTTCCTTCTTGATTGGATGTGTTGTGAACGCATAGTTATTAAATGTAGTAATCATGGCAAACAATGTGTTAGTAATTTATTTCTTCTCTTGCTTCTTCCATCACACGGTAGATTAGATGTCATCGCATATGCGTAAAAATTGCTTGTTGATAGACTCCTCTTTGAAATTCCCTGTTAAAGTCTCTTCCTCCTGTTGGCATCCTCCTCATAGAGCCTTATTTATTTTGGCTATTCACTCTCTGTAAACCAAGGTCCTTTCTTTGTAGTTTCAGTATTTAAAATAATAATAATAATAAATGCATGTACATGGCAGTATATCCAAATTCCAATATTCACTTTCTATTATACTTGGCAACCTATCACAGCTATAACATTTAGAATTAAGGTATTGTACAGAATTAAATAGCCTCCCTGAAACCATTGGCAACCTATCGCAGTTGCAAAATTTGAACAAAATAGGAAGTTATATATATATATATATATATAACCTGCTTGATTTTACTAATAATCTATCGTAGATGCAGCACTTGAAAATAAATATTGTCAATGTACTAATATAATAGGGAGTCTTCTTAGTTTTTGTTGTGGTTGCCTTGCATGGCGGGGAGGAATTTAATTTCATACCAATTATTATTGGTTGTATACAGGAATTGAGGAATGGCTTAAGTCGGTTACCAATCATTCTTGTTGCATGTTAATATGGATAAGGGAAATCGTTATAGTTTATCCTGACCTAGGAGCACGTTTTAAAGGGGCTCAACTTGTTGTAACATAACTTCTCTCCTTGCATGTTGGCACTAATAGGGGGGCTCTCCATAAAAAAAATATTTCTTTTTATTACGAATCATGAAAATATCTATCTGCAAGCATAACATGTTCATCCTGATCTTTACAAAATGACAGTTTGCACCGCTTTCAAGAAGTAAGATCTTATCCATTCCTCAATCTTCTCGATTATCACCATCTGTCATGCTTTTTTGTGCATACCTTTAAGTCGATCTTGAGAGTGTGAAATTTATGGCTAGAGGGGTCAGTTACAATTTAATGGTAAGAGCTGTTGGTGGGGGAGATAGAGAGAAAGGAGGAGAGAAACTAGGGAGACTTACAGAAATTTGCAGGATTTACTTCGCTTTAAATTAAGTCGGTCTGCTTGTTTAGTGGCACTAATTTAGTTATGGTTACCTGCATGGTGACTAGAAAAGAATGGTTGTTTTTCACTTTGCGTGGAGTACGCCTTTCTCCATCAATTCTTTCCACGATTTCATTAAAATTGTCTTGTCATGGCCGTATGCCATGAAACAGTCCCGGACTGAACTGTCTTGTCTGCAAACAAGATATCGTTTAATGTAACTCCTCAAATCTCATCTTGAGTATTTAGGATTGCGATTTCCCTACTTAAATTAGAGAGATAATGTATGGTTAAATTTACAGAGTTTCTAGAACACAGAGGGAGGCATTGCATTCATAATAACCAGATGGATAATTCAGATTCTGGCCATGTTGAACAGAACAATACTAATATTGTTGAGAAGCCTTCCTATTCTGTGGAATCCCTTGACCAACTTCAATCTTCCAGAACGTGGATTTGGAAGACCAGGAGCTAAATGAGACTCGACACTCAAATCTGTCAAAAAGAAAAAGAAAAAGAAATGTGGTGAACAAGGGACCTATTGAGATATAAATTGGCTTTCAGAGAGGCTGAGAAGCAGTAAGGGTTTAAAGATGGCCAAATACAATCTAGACAACGGCATGCATGTTGGTTATAGTGTGGATGATGGGATGGATCAGGTGAAGATGGATGAACGGTTACCTCATTTGCAGGAGGCCGATCTCAGAGACAAGATCGTTCTCCTTAGACTCGATCACAATGTCATCAAAAAAGATAAGTTTGATTGGATGCTCATGGTTGTTGGATCCCTGTTAGCACTTATCGC
Organism: Sequoia sempervirens; assembly: GCA_007258455.2. Taxonomy (NCBI): domain Eukaryota; kingdom Viridiplantae; phylum Streptophyta; class Pinopsida; order Cupressales; family Cupressaceae; genus Sequoia; species Sequoia sempervirens. Next base: position 50,135 of record VDFB02107185.1, read on the forward strand.
TGGTTTACCTCTTCCTCTTTTGACATTCTTGTTCGGAGATGTATTTGATGCCCTAGGCGGCCAGGGAATGCCGGCACACATACTTTTACATACAATCATTGTGGAAATGTGTGGAACGCCATTAGAAGAATACTGGGAAAAGATGAGAATGGCAAATATAACGATGTTCAGGTTACAACATTGTTATAAGTGAATTCTGGCGGAAAGCTTTAAGGATTTACCTGCCTTCGCATTAACTCTATTGAACACACTACCTGCCCTTGACCCACCCGACCAGGGTACCGCATCTCGGGCCTTAAACACTAATTTCTTCAATGCAAATTCTAAGGAAACATTACAGGTATGCGTTGAACTCTTATATGTATTTTCTATTAATATAGATGTATCTTATTAAATAGAAATGTATTTTCTATCATTATAGATTGTATCATATTCAATAGAAATATAATTCTCTCTCAATACAGACGCTTTAACCTTTAACTTGTATAATGATACAAACATCACAATAAACAGACCTCCATTGGCTTAGCCGAAAACATCCTATCCCCGCATGCTATAGATTTTCTCTGTTATGATTTATAGGAGCTGCCGATTGGATTGGCTTCTTATACATGTAGCCAACACAATTGAATCACTCTGTACAAGTTAATAGGAGAGTCTACTTGGCATGATTTGTTACTCTATTTGCACCCTTCCTTAAACATCACTGTACTAATCATGTCCACTTTCTATTTTGTTGCATAAGCTCTAGTACGGGAGTAGACTAGGTCCTTATGCTATGAATAACCTTGAAATCTGCCACTTATAGTTCTATGTTTTCAAGGCAGATTCCTTAAGCCACTTTCATTATTTATCTATCAGAGTTTCATCCGGATTGTATTCACCTTGCCCAATTAAAATCTCATACCTTTGTGCATGGCAATGTACTCTATTCAGCGAAAACATTTAATCTTACATGTTTATTTTGATTTTGTAGAGGATTTTAAATCTGTGAGTATTCATTTGAGTATAACCTCTAATTAGCACTGATCCTTGTATGGAACCTTGGCTATGGTGTTTAATGCTCATTACGTGCCTCTCTCTACCCTTTTAGATTCCCTTATTGCTATAGATGACTGTGGGATTTAATCATTTGTTCCACATGGTTGATATATTTTGAATTCTTGGATCTATAGGAAATTTCTTTATCATAAATATTGTTAGAGAAATTTCAATGTCGGCAGGTAGTTGGCATTAAAACCAGTGCCAGGATCATTGAAAATTATTTTTATAAGAATTTCCTCCATCTTGATGGTTTGTAACACTTTCGTTGGTAGCTTCATGAAAAGGAACCATGATGCCTTATATGGCTATCTGAACAGCATCATTTTTTTTATATCAACTTGAATCTTGAGCTCTTTAGAAAACAGGAATGATTTCCATATATTATAAGAAACCAATTCAAAGGAATCACCAATTTGTTCCACGCTTGTACCCTCAGATTGTTGACTTTGATAGAAATTATTATTATGCAACTATTGATGCCAACATTCTATATGCATTCTCTATTGCGCCATAGTTTCATATTATCCTTAGTTTGGTCTATGTGTTATTCATCTTTCTTATTATCTAAACTGTAGATGCTGCCTTGTATCGTCTATTTGAATCCAATGGAAAACTTGGTGTGGTTAAAAAAAAAAAGAGAGATAATCATACTCTTTTGCCTTACAAACACACTGCTTTTTGAATGCCTGAAGAGTTACGAATAAAACAACTTTTCATTGATTTTTCTTTAAAAAAAAATATATATCATTACTTATAGTTAAGAAATTAGAACATTATTACCATGGTTAAATTTTCTTTTGAATAGAATTTGGTTACTTTTATAGTTATTTTTATTTGGGTAGTATGTTTTATTAAGAGTTGAGTTTAATAGTGTTTGCTTTGGTGGTATGTTGGATGGGTACCCCTTTGGTGAATTTTGTGGGTGGTTTTTGTAATTGAGGGTGTATTGAATTGATATTGAGGTGAATTATGTAACTTGAGTTGTTAAAGTAATATTGCTTTGATTTTGAGTTTGATGTTGATTTTGAGATCAAGTTTTGTTGTCACCTTGTTGGGAAACCCTTGATTTAGTGATTTATCAGTCTTCCTGAGAAAAGGAAAAGAAAGGTGTAGCTTTATTATTGGCCTTCACTTTTGGTTCTTTGTGAACTATTGTTCGTATGATCTATTTGATGTTATGGGTTTAGACTTGCACTTGAAAATAGTTTCATTATGAAGATTTTGAGTAGGATGATGTATGCCTTGCTTAATGTAATTTAACTTGTGACTTTATTTGTTGTGCATGGGGGCTTACCCTGATAGTGTCTTTTGAGTTTTGTTGTTCATAAGGGGAGTGGATTTCAATGGGGGCCGAGACTTGGAAGTGGTCTCAGGGTAACTCATTGGAAGTTTATTAATCAAGCGAAAATGTTAATATTTAATTAGGGGTTTTGGATAGAATCACACATTAACAAGATATAAGTGAATGCCTCACTCATTACTCAAGTGCTTGTATGGGCTTGAGATGAGTTGAGAAGGCCTGGAAAGGAAAAATTGTTATCTTGTCCTTATGAAAGATAATGGATGCCGCATTGGATTGCATGTGGGGCCGGGTCTCATAAGAGGTCACCAGGGTAACCCAAGTTGGGGACCGGGGCCTAGGAAGATTCGCCAGGGTAACCCATGCAACATTGCGATGACACTCTTCCTTAAACAACCAAGTATGCTTTGTTTTCCCTCTATGAAATTCTTGAGTCTCTGGAAGCACATGTTGTTATTTGTATGTTGATGCTTTATTGGTTATTCCTTATGTTAGGCACATCTTGTGTTGGTTATATTTTTTGCTGAGATTGCCTTATGTTATTTTGAATCTTGTTGTGAAGTCTTGTACCCTTGTTCTGTATGATGGTTATTGTTGGGGATCCTTCTTGTCATCTCTTAGCATGGGGGGTGGGCCTTCTGGTCCACGTGGTTGGGTGGAACGTGCTATGCACCCCATTGGGTCCCCAGTCGTCGATTGTGAAGTGTGAAATTGTGCCATGCAGTGACTCTTGAGTTGAACCAAAGTTGAATCCAGTATTACAGCTTTGTACTCCTTCATTTCTAATGTAACATTCTATTTTATTGTGTCTTCCCCATTTATGTTGGGAAGTGACATTGTAATATTGTAACCCTTGATTAATGTGTTGAACATGTTCATGTAATTTTATAGTATTGGTGTAAACTTACCATTCATGTGATGTAATGATGTTGTTGTGAAAAGTAATGCAGTCTTGTAAACCCAAAGGATTTGTTATATGTAGTTCATGTTTAGTTTCATATCATGTGATATATGATTATTATGATGTATGTTAAGTACTTTTAAAAAAAAAATTGGTGCCATAAATGCTAGATGTAATGAATCCTTTGGGGTTGCTTGGCGGGGCATTACATTAAAAACTTGTAAAACTTGTATAAGCTAAAATCTGCATTTATCAAAGATTCACAAATATGAGTTAAATTAGTCAACATTGAACAAATGAAATAAATTCCTTCCCCATTAAATTGTTGGGAAATGTACAGGAAATGAAAACATTATCAAACTAACATGAAACTACAAACAAGATGAACATGAAATATATTCCTAAACTACTCAAAACATCATCCCATAGGGGGATTGGTGCTACTTTGATGTGGAAAGTAGCCCTTTCCCAACCCCTTTTGATAAACTTCTTGATCCCTTGAAGATGCTAAAATGAAAGTTCCTATAGTGCAAATGTTAAGACTATGGATGGATTTTGGAGTAGAAGTGGCTTCTATTTATAGGCTGAAGGGTTGAAGAATGGAGAGATTGGAGGAATGTGGGACTAAAGAAGAGCCAATGATATTGTGACACTTGTCATGTAGCTAGTGGAGGAAGGTGGAGTACATTTTGGATAATGTGCATGGTTAATGCATATGGTTGAGGATTTGAGAGGTGTAAGAGAGTTTAATGCATTTGTAAGAGGCATTAAGTGGATATGGTTGAGATATTTTGTAGGGAAATTGTTTGTGCAAGAAATTCAAATAAATGGAGTTAATGAAGGAATATTTTGTTAGGATATGCTCTTGTGAGGGAAAATGAGATAATTAGATAATTAGAAAAAAATGATTTTTATGGGTAGGTGGGTGGATTAGTTAAGGGTTTAGGTTTGAGAAAGGTTGATTCAAAAGCTAGAGAATGGGTAATTAGGATTAGGAGTTTAAAATTAGTCCAAAATTAATTAACTTGGAGGAATTTAGTGGATTTGACATTTGATTTAAATGATTTGATTTATTAAATCAGATGAGAGGAATTTTAGGACTTTAATTAAATAAATTGATTTGTTTAATCAAATATGATGCACATTAGTGATTTAATTGAATAAATTACTTTATTTGATTAACAAAATAAATGATGTTAATTTGAGTGTCTACATTTTTCCCCTCTTTGAAGCAATTTACTAGTTGAATTGGTTTCAAGGATAACACTACTAAAATCAAAATTAAAAAAATTCCTATTTTTTTAGATGCCCCGATGTTGCCCCAATGGAAAGAAGTACACTACTACACTACCCCCTTGAGATATTGGGAAAAAGGATTTATTTTAGGGTCAATCTCACAAAAATGAGGTTCAAGATGGATGTATGGATTGTTAGACTAATATATCTATATGATAATGATGATGCAAATGAGATGAATTAAGATTTTGAGAATAACAAATCTATATTTTTCTAAACGTCTTAAATGATAATGCAACACACATGTGAGATGAATGATGTTTCATATTATGATGATATATATAAGTATGCAAGATGAGTATGCTAATGTTTTATGAATGCAAGATGGATGCATGTCATGATAGCATGTTAGCATTAAAGAGGATAGAAGAATGACAGTGATCAACCCTTGATTCTAATAAGATGCATAAGTCCAACAAGTCTATGAGTCATCGAGACGTTATTAGATGTGATGATGAATGATGATGATGTATTTCTTATCTAGTGATTGGGGGTGTAAAGAGCATAAATTTCCTTATTTTTTATCACACACATAGATACATCGATGCATCAAGGTATAGAAAACCAACATGGCGGTGTATTTAGTGAGATGGAATTTGACTTGACTATCAGATAGGAGTATCCTTGTTCACACCTAGCATGATGAAACCTTATTAGGATCTAATTTAGATATTTCAAACATCTTAGACCAAAACATAGAAAAGAAAAACCTTCCTATGTAATAGTCAACAAGACATCTAAAACACCCTCCCTACAAACAAAACAAAGTAAGTGTGACCAAGGTTATATTGCAAGAATATCCAACAAGCACAATAGACAAAAGATAATGGTCAATGCCCCATTCCTTTCTTTGTAAATAATTTTGATTAGACATCATCAAGAGGTCATTGGAATGAGCACAATAAGATAAATCAAAAGAAAAGATCAAGTACACAAACAAGCCAATGTTCATCATACCTCTAGCCAAAGGGATGTGTTTTTCTTCTAGGATAAGTATCTAAAGTGATTTCCAAAGATAATTCCCATTATAGGAAGGATGCATCCGAGGAAATGTTAGTGGATGGTGGCAAGTTGATAGGTTGTTTGAAAGGCCATTGATATAAGGTCGATTGACATGTTTGCGAATGATCAAGAGTTTGATTTTGTATTTAAAAGTTTGTTGTTTGATTTTGCATTTGAAGTTTACTTTTGCTAATTGTTGTGCTTGTTTCTATTTTATTTTCCAAAGGATAAAAGTGATGATTGATTTATTAAGAATGAATTATTATCGTGAGTGAAGTGAAATGAGATGGATGGAATTTTTCAAATATTTGGATGTTTTTGATGTTTTTTTAAATGTTATGAGGCTTTTTTTTGGATTTTCAAGATATTTAAATGTTTTTGTGCTTTTGTGTTTGGGGATTGATCAAATATTATCCTTTCCTATGTTTAAGCTCGGAGACAACATAGTTCAAATACCATGTTTTTTGACATTTTTTTGACATTTTGACTTGTTTTTGGATTTTGATATGTTTTGAATGTTTTAGGATTTTCACATGATTTTGATGAGTTGGATATGGGTAAGTGTGATGATATTAGTGATCTTTTTGGGATCTTGTTAAAAACCAAGCTAGGGTTGATTGATTTGATTAATGGATTGATGATGATAAACTTGTTGAGGATACACAAAAATGCAAGGATAGTGTTAAGAAACACAAGGATTGGGAAGGATGTCCCAAGATGGTGATGGATTGATTGGATTTGATTGATCAATATTTTGAAGCTTAATTTGGAACATAATTTGTTTGAATTATTTGATGTGATGATGAAGTATAAATTAGATGCAATTGATATTGATTTTTGGATTGATGTTCGATGAAAGATAAAGCTTGATAAGGAACATCTTCTTTGTCAAAATATGCCATGGGTTAGTGATTTGGATTTTTTTCTTAAAAATGTTTTGACCAATTTTATTTCATGTTTTCCAATGTTTGGATCACTACATGACTTGGAAGATATAGATCAAGATTTATTCCTGAAGCAAGATGTAAATATATGCCCCCAATGTCTAGCAATGTATGGAAAGCCATGGATGGATTCTTGGATAGATGCATGGAGGGATGGATATGGTAAGAACAAAAAGGATGCCAAGGATTATCTTTTGATAAGGTGTTCGGATAGAGGATTCTCATTTGGATAATGCTTCATGGCTCATATAATGTTGGATAGGATAGGATCAATGAAAATGACCCATGTCAAGATGTTTACCATAAGCAAGTGTAAAGTGTACACCAAACTTTTTCAAGATCAAGATAATTTGGAAGATGGATGTAAATGGATGAAATGGATTGGATAAATGGTTCATGGATCAATGGACTTATTATGAATAAGATGGATGGAATTTTAGATTTATTATGGATGAGATAAGATGTTTTCACTTTAACTAGCCCACGTAGATGATCAATTCTACACATGATGCTTGTTTACTAGGTTTTCATCATGGTACCTACCCAAAGAGTTTCCCATATAATTTTCACTAGAGGAAAAAAATTTATCTTTACTATTTTCATGATTTTTTTAATTTATTTTTTATTTTTTTATTTTTCTAAAATATTTTTAACTCATGCTAAACCACCTAGTGGTGTTGATGTAGATGCTTATATCATAATGTTCCATTGATATCTTTATTGAAGAAGTTGCTTTGTCACTTGATACATGCACTTGAATACAAATTTTGGGATTCTTGGTCTACATTCTTGATACTAGAGTTAACTTTGTCTTTGTGTGTACATCACAATAGAATTCCTTCTAAATCCTTATGATGAAGGTTCATTGACAACACATGCTCAATATGAGAATTGGATATCATGCATGGTAAAACAGATGATGGAGTGTGTTTATGAATAGAAGATGGATTGGTTGGTAGTTTGGAACCTTTAACTCTCCAAACTTGGGAAGATGAGCATTGATGGGTGGATACAAAAGTGTGCTTGGAACTATGACCAACTGCTTGATATACTTTTTACATTGCTTCAGAAGTGTGTAGTTGCCTTTGTGGACATATTTGATGGATACTTTTCCCTTTTTGATTTTTCCCCATAGTTTCTTTGATTGATAGAGTTTGATAGGGATAATATTTCTTTGTATTTTTGGTATCCATGTATATTTAATTTGTCCATTATGCTTCATAACTTCTTTTTCTTTGATAAAATTCTTCATGTTTTGATTCAAATCTTTCTTTTGACTCACCCTGATTCGTGGATGAAGATTCATGACATGGATGGTTGTAGTATTGGCATTAGTTTCATCATAAGGATTATTCATGCTCCCTATGTTGATGGTTGCTTAAGACATAGTTTCCCCTAGTATTGTGCAAGTAGTACCTTCATTCATTGATTATGCCTATTGTGGGAATTCTTGTTTAGCAAGCATTCTCTGATAAATTACCACTATAGATGACGTTACTAGAATTTGTTGCTCTGTTGTCACTCGAATATCTTGTTTGGTCTAACCTATTTCCTTGAGTGGATAATGTTGGATATCTTCATATATGATGTCCACAATATGAATTTGGGATATGTCTAATCTTGATGTTGACAACTTAGTTTGACTATAGGAATCAATAACCTGCTCTTTTTATGTAATAATGTTAGGAGTAAAGGAATCCTATTCTAAATGAAGATCATCTACATTTCCATCCAAAGAAATAATCGCATGGGTAGATGGAGGAGTATGTGATATATGAATTCTATCGTCATTTGTGACATCTTGTATAAATTGGAGAGTGTCCATTAGATCATTATAGTATCTTGGAGATACAAATTCTTGATCTTGAATGATTTTGGAATTGCTTTTGACATGATTTGGATCAAGTTCTTGACATGGGTCCATTTCAAAGGATGGATTGCTTACAAATGGTTCTTGGATATTGTCATTAGGCATGAGAAGTGGCTCAACATCCTCTTGATCTTTAAGTGAATCTGGATTAAGTGTTGAGTTGAGGATTTCTTCAATATCTATAACCATGAGGTCAAAGGATGCCAATATGTTTTGGAAAGGACCATTTCTAGAATTTGGTGAAAGATGTTGATCATTCTTTCGAATAAATTCTTGAGATATGTCCTCTAACCCATTAGGTTATGTAGAGACATTTTCAACATGACCATTCTTTTTATGGATCATGGATTATGTCAATAGGATCAAATAGTTCTAACACTCCTTGAAATAGATCATTGTTGGATATTGTTGAAGGGTTTTTATCATGACTAAAAAGTGACTCTTGATGTGTGTTGAGTTGATCATTGGATGAGGTAGAAACATCTTCAAGGTGCTCATTGATGGATAGATTTTGATCATTGTTTTTAATAATTGTGGTGGAGAGATTGACAATGTTTTCAATCATAGGATCAAATGATGTTAACATTTCTTGAATTGGATCATTGTTGGTGGATTTTGATCATGATTGAAAAGTGACTCTTGATATATGTTTATATGATCATTGGATGAGGTAGAAACATCTTCAAGGTGCCCATTGATGGATATATTTTGATCATTGTTTTCAACAATTGTGGTGGAGAGATTGCCACTACTATCACTGGTGGTTAAATCATGATTATTGTCCTCAATAGTTATTATTTCTTGATCAATGAAGTCTTGGATGAAATTTTTGAGTTGAATATAATTTGATGTTTTATGAATATTTTCTCTATGATACTCACAATAAGATCCACCCCTATTCCAAGGGAAGTTTAGGATAGAGTTAAAAGCACTTAGTTTTGGAAGAGTGATGATTTTTGAATTAACTAGCTTTTTTAGCACTATTTCAATTGTCACTCCAAAAGGATTGTATTCATGTTTGTGATATTGTGATATTTTTGCTTGTTGATGTGATTCTTGTTGTGACTGATCTTGGAGATGTGGTGATTGATCTTCAAGATGTGGTGATTTTTTTTTTTGTTGATGTTGTTAATCTTGATATCCAACCTCTTGACATTGGAGATATTGTTCTTGATGTGGTTGTGGACACAACTCAATGATTTGATGACATGGTTTAAGCAATAGAAGAGTGTATTGATTTTTGGGTGGAGATGTCTCTTGGTGATACGAATCAATAATTTTTCTAAGTATAGCAATTTAATCTCACAAAATTTGATCTTGATTTTGATCTTGGTCACACCCTTGATATAGTTGATTTGGTTTTTGTTCAAGTAGATTTGGAATGTATACTTGTAGTGTTTGTATGGAATCATGGAAAATTTCATTTTGGAAAATGTTCTAATTTGGGATGATGTTTAGATTTTGCATTACAAGTTGACATTGAACATTGTTTTGGTTTAGAAACATATTGCCTTGATTTAGGTAACTTTGATTTTGCATAGTGTTACCTTGACTTGGATCAATACATGGAGTTGTTAACATATTGTTCAGACTTTGAACAACATTTGTATGATTCAAAAACATATATATCCCAAAGTTTACCAAGTGTGGATCTGAAATTTTCATGTTTGGTAAACTTGTACTTGGTATATTCACATTTGGCATGTATGGATTTGGTTGGATAATGTTGTTTTGTTGAAGACTCATGTATTGATTGTTTGGTTCATAGATTTGTAGGTTTTTAATTTGATTTAAATCTACCATAGGGAAAGGTGTTCCAAAATTTAGATTGGGCATACTCACATTTGTTGTATCATTGAAGTTTGTAGGAGATAATGACGCCATGTATGGATTGTATAAATGCGAGTTTTGATAATCAATCAGAATTGTAAGGATTTGATAGCTTGGTTGATTTAGATTACTCATGATGTATGCATCAATTTTATATTCCATGTTCTTATTGTGTTTTTACCTTTTTGACCTCTAAGGGATTTAGGACCAATGTTGAGATGAAGGATGAAAGGGGTGAATGATATAGGTGTTGAAATTTTAGGAACTTTGGATCAATGCTAGACTTTCGGATTTTATTCTAATTGTTTTCATTGGATAATGAGCTTGTGAATCCAAAGATGTTGGATGTGACCTTAGGATGAACTTGTTCAAAAGGGTGATAATTTAACTAAGTGTATGAGGAAGGATTCATCCACACACACTTAACTAAACAAATGATTTTGATTTGGTTTAAGGATGTACCCAAGTCTAGATAATGATGTTCCCAAAGCTCTAAAGTTATTTGTGGGATGGAGATGATAAATTTTTGGGATCGATGAAGTGTTTGATTTGATCCTAAATGAACCTAAGATGGAATTTGTTTACAAGACAAAGATAGTGAAGAACATGATTTTTCCCTAAGATTACTTCAATCCAAAAAGATCAATGTTTACTCGAAATACCATAAGACAAAAGATAAACCAACACATGTGTGGGGTTTAATTGATTTCATCTTGATTAAATGGATTTCTTTTACCATATCAACACCTATTATTTAATTTTCAAACTAAATGTCTATGTCTCAATTCTTTTTCTTTCCACAAGATCCATTATGTCAAAATCAAAGAATCAAAGGCATAGTTTTCATAGGTTTCCTATGGGAAGAACAAATTGAAATATAGGCCCAAATATCTAAGAGACTCTAAGGATAAAATATCAGGTATTCTTCTAATTTACTTTGTTGAAGTGTGGCTTGTTTTATGGACTTTAGGATAAATTCCAATATGAATTCTTTTTCCAAGTTCATGGATTTTGGGTATTCATGGCTTAGTGAGAGTAGTTTGGAACAAGCGATGGAAATGGGATGGAGCTTGGTAGTAATTTATCATATTTTGCTAATTTAATATGGGAGGATCTATGGTTTGGAGTCTAGTACTTGTATGCTCTTTGTATCAAGTGTATTCATCTATTACCCATGTAAATGGGTGCTATTCCCTTTGATAGCACTTACCTATAAAAGAAATTGTAAATATTTAGTGTAGTATATGATGGCACATTTTTTTTCAAAAAAAGAGGATAAAAACCTTATTAACTCAAGAAAACAATACAAAGAAAGAGTGTACAACCAGGCCACTAGGGCCCAAAGCCAATATTAGGGCCATCAAGTATCACCTAAGAAACAACTCATATCTTACATAACCAGATCCTCTAGATCCTGAGACTAATTATCAAGGAGGCCATCAAAATATCCAACATTCCAGCCTCCTCCCTCAGAAGCCCATTTAGCTAAACCATTAGCCACCTTATTCCATTCCCATGGGATATGAAAAACGGTGACAGACTCCATCACCTCATCCAAAGATATAATTTTCTAAACCACAACTACCAGCTGCCAATTCACCTCCTCCAATTGGCACTTATTCAATAATTTAATCACAATCTATGAATCAAATTCATAAATTATCCTTCTCCAACCAAGAACATAAGCACTTGTCAAATCCAAGAGAATAGCCAAAGCATCCATGAAATTATTAGAGTGTGTACCTCTATATTTTGATAAGAAGAACTCAACAACCCCAAAACAATCTCTATCAATGCCCCCAACCCCAACATGACTAGGATTACCTCTAGAGGACCCATTAGTATTAATATTTAACACCCCAAGAGGAGGGGGCCACCAGTGTCCCTCCCTCAAGACCTTCCTTCTATAGTTATGGTCCAAACCAACACTAGGCATCCCCCAACCACAAACGGGAAGACCAAGACTTTGAACCATCCCTATTTCACCAACAACCATGGGAGTAGAAAAATCACACTTAGCCACAAATATTCTCCTAAAGAACCCCCAAAAAAATGCATCCAATGTTGCCTCACCTAAAACTTCTTATCCAAAAATATTTTGTGGTTGCACTCTAACCAAATTTCCAAATAATAAAGTTGGGACCAATTATCCAAGTAATGTAGAGAAAAGAAGTATTAGCAAGAGAGAAACCCAACTTGGCCCAGAGTTCGTCCAAGGAAGAGGAATACCTACAAGGTTTCCTCCAGGCCTCCCACCAAAAAAGGAAAATCTCCCTAATAAAAGAGCATTAAGAAAAGACGTGAGAAATTTTCTCCTCACTATTAGAGCACAAAACACACCAAGAGGGGCCTTGGAAACCATGTTTCCAAAGATTCTCCTAGGTCAAACATCTTCCATGCATCTCAATCCAAGAGAAGAAATTGCACTTGGGAAATGAAAAAATTGTTCCATATTTGCTTCCACCAAGGGACTCCCACTCCTCCAAACATTTTTTTATCTAACACTTGATAACTTGAGTCCATAGTAAATTTTCCTTTTTGATCATGACTCCAGGCTAGAACATCTCTCTCCATAAGAGAGTTTCACATTCTACCCACCAAAATATGAACAATCTCTTAACAATCCTCCAAAAAAACCCCTAGAGGCCACTCTTTAGGGCTCCTCCACTGAAACGTAGTAGCTAATGCCTGAACATAAGGGGTTTTGAGGTCCTCCACATGAATCCACCCATCCTCTAAAAATATTATACATAACTCCTATAGGTTTGGTTGATTTGACATAATGGGAGGGTTCCCATCCAACGAATCTTGCAAAAAAAGAGCATTTAAGCCTCTATTCTATATCCAAAACAATCCTTAATTGATAAATTTAGCTCCTCTCTTAAGGGTATTCCAAATTATAGAACCTTTACTCTCTAGGTTGTACCTAGGCACATCTTCTCCCTCAAAAACTCCTAGATATTTCAATGTGAAGATCTTAGCCCAGGTTTGTTGGTGTTGAGAACACCAACACCAATAAAGTTTGGATGCCAAAGCTTGACCATTTAAATTAGACCACGTCTTGAACCAAGACCTCCATATTTCTTCATTCAACACACATCATCCCACCTAACCAAACCATACTTCCTTGATAGGATATTACCAAACCAAAGAAACTGTCAACAAAGATGCTCAAAATCTTTAACAAAGCTAATAGGGGTGGATAACAAAAATAATTTGGAACATTATAATTCCTTATCTTGTCACTCCAATAATTGTAGTGTACACTAGCTAAAGCATAAGAATTGGGTTTATTTGAATCTATAACACTCTAGAAATGAATCAATAATATTAGCTTGTTAACATATAAAAAAATAAGTGTGCCCAAAAAATACTATTTTAGGAATTCCAATATTACACTCAATTTATAATTATATTTGCAAAATGGACAAGTCATTTACACTAGATGAGAAAATGTACACATGCCATCACAATATAATATATTTAAATTTTAAACATTATTTTTTAGGTACCATACAAATAACCTAAAGGCTAAAATATTTGATGCACAACTATGATTCACATCCCAACAACTACAATCAATAAAACGAAATTTATTCTAGAGTGATTTCTTAAGAGAAAATATGACACAATAGATGGATACATATAATCAATTAGTAATGCTTCCACTTAACTAAATACAAATTGTTGCAAACCCTTTCAACCCCTATAAACAAAAAAACCTTAAATATTAGTTGTAGTTATATGCACAACCCAAAGCTTTCATCCTCCCCTTGAACTACCTCACTTAGAAATACATCATTAATACAAGAAGTGTCATTGTCTACCCCATAAAAACAACTAGTACCTTGTCCACAAGTTGTCCTATACTCTTCCATCACAATAATGTTTAGTCTAGTTCCTTGAACAAATAAGACAACCTAAATGGAACTAGAAAAGGTTTTAAATGAGATGGATTGATGGAAATACAACAAATCTAGATGGATATAAGGAGGATAGAGAAGAAAAAATCAAAAAAGAAATAGAATCATAGTTGTACAATGTAGTTAAGCAAAATATTACAACCGAACATATTTCCTAGAAACAAGCTATTGCATAACCAAGATGATTATAATACACTCAATATGATATTAAGTCATCATTGGGAAAATAGGATAAATTAAATGATGTATAACACAAAGAATAAAGGTATAGTTGGGGTGATGTGTGCATGTATCACAAGAGATGGTTTCTTATGAACCTCTAGTATTTAAATATGGGAATGAAGATTCACTTCAAATTACAACAGGAGGAGATATGAGACTAGGGTATGTGCAGGATCATCATGGAAAAAATAGGCTCTTAAGTGGTGAAAATTTTAACAAAATCAGAGTCAGGAAACTTGACATAAAAATTTGAATAAGTTATCTATATTATTTCAAAATAATGTAAGAATAGAATCTTTGGAAAATTAAATGTAGTTTCTAAACTACTAGGTTTATTTTTAAAAAATCTATTTGGTGAAAATTTGAAATTTCAATGTAGTAGTCTTTAAATTTCAGGGAAAAAATAAGAAGTAGGTGTTTGTCTGACCATCCTAACCACAATAAAATGATAAAAAAAAATTATTATATTTTAGATATAAGTAGAGGACTCATTTCATGATGTGATGCAATTTTTTATAACTTTTTTCCAAGTAAATAATTAATTATGATTTTTTTATTACAACTTAAAAAATTATAAAAACTCGTATGTCTGACCACCTTAACTTGGTCAAAACTTCATGAATTTTTTTTTCAATCATATATTATTATGTGAAGCATAGAATGTGGCACATGTTTTGGATTCAAAAAATGTAATACCATTTGAAAGTTACAGATGTTTTTCAATCATCCTATCAATTAGGACTTTAGTCATAATTCAAATAGAAAATGAATAATAATTATTTATTAAATTCAAAGTAAACCATAATTTATATTGGTGGAAAGCTAAGAATCTCCTTTAAAAACACTTTTTGTTTCATCAATTTTGGGTTAAAAAAAAGTGATCAACCACATACCCTACACATACCCATCATATGGCCACTTTTTGGCCCATCATGATCCTACACATACCCACCAAAGAAATGCAAGCAAAACACATAGTCAAAGTCTTGCAAGAGAATCTTTGATGTTTAACATAACTCCCCATTAAAACACTTGAAGATGCTAAGGTTGTAGTAGCCAAAGGAAAAACCTTTCTAACCCAGCTGAACAATTTAAGAAGCTCCTCATTGAACTTCAACCTCGGCAGGACAAAGTGCCTCCTATTTTTCACATGCTCCACAAGTAGGGAGATTTGACAGTTGAAAACTAAACCAACCACATGACAAACCAAAAAAATTGGGGGATTGAAAGTAAAAATACAAGAAAGAAAGATTTATGATTAATATATAGTAGTAATGATGTTCAAAAAGATGGTTAGAATCTAGATTTAGGTCTTCACAATCAAACTATTTCTTCTTACATTAAAAATCAACCTTCATGAGTTTAAATTACTGAGAAATAAAATACACTAGAATTTCAATATGAAGTTGAAAGAAATAAATTAAAGGAAAACCACAACAATATGAATGGACAGAAATACAAACCATTTTTTCTTACCCATGCACGAAGTAAAAGCTATTGGTTTCTTTTTTTTAATTCCAAACTATCCAATTTCGATTATAACTATCTAAATTGCAATAAAATTTATAACCCTACCCATTTTTCCAACTACGTTCACTCTAGCAAGTGAGACTCTCCTTTGCATCCACCACTATTACAAGGGCTACTATAATGGAAGTAATGGAAGCACATTAATTACTCATATCAAGTGAAATTTGTGTACCAATTAAATTGAAGAGAATTGAATTTTCAAATATGTTTTGTTATACTATTGGCATCTATACATTAATAATAGATAAATATTTTTGAAATAGAATTTTCAAATATGTTTTGTTATATTATTGGCATCTATACATTGATAATAGATAAATATTTTTGAAATAGAAAAATTACTTTAGCTCTCATTGGTTAGAAAGAGAATTTTTAATAACTAGTTAAGAGCAACCCCTTTCCTATAGTTCTCTTGGTAGGAACTAATAATATAAATATAAATAACACAATAAGCAATAAATATAATATTTGTAGTTTCTCAATCCAAAACATGAAAATATTGTTCAAAATAAATTATTTTAAAGCTTCAAATATTTTAATTGTTTGAATTGATCATTTTTTAAACATAATAACATAATAAACATTTTTTCTCTATTGTGATTGGACAAATTATTCTTCTCCAAATATAAAGGAGGAAAAAAAACCTACAATAAAACTAAATCAAGTGACATTTGGCTTCCTATTTGATGGGTTTTTCTCCTATTATTTGAGGTAGTTTCTTCCTCAAATAAAAAACACTAAATATTTTCTTGATTGTAGATAATCTTTATTCTAAATCCTAGGAAATCATTGAATTAATAGAATATTTTACATTATCCTTGGTACCCAAATTCAAGAACAATAGGTCCTTGTAAATTACCTACCAAAATTCATATTTATTGTTGTCAACTAGATTTTCATTATATATATATGGAATTAATGAAAATGTTAATATTTTCTTTTAATTATAAATATTTTGGAAAACATAATCTAAATATTTTTTTTCCTATAATTATATAATCTATGATATAAATATTAAATATATATTATTCAATTTATTATATAAGTATATTTTATATTATTTATATATCAACCTTTTTAATAATTAATTTTGAATTTTAAATTTA
Organism: Sequoia sempervirens; assembly: GCA_007258455.2. Taxonomy (NCBI): domain Eukaryota; kingdom Viridiplantae; phylum Streptophyta; class Pinopsida; order Cupressales; family Cupressaceae; genus Sequoia; species Sequoia sempervirens. The sequence continues at coordinate 67,103 of VDFB02107185.1, forward strand.
TTTTTTGACATTTGTCTTAAATTTCACAATGATTTACATTTGAAATATTAATTATATAATACTTGTAAACTAAGAAACAAATAAATCTATTTTTTCAAAATTAAATTTACCAAAATATTGAATACTAAAATTTTCAAAAGTAAAATTAAAATTTACATAAACACAAGTAAAATAAATATACTAAAAACTAAAATAAACAATATAGATGTAAATAATAAAAAGGGTTTGCATCAATTTAACATTTTTAAATAGGAAACTCAAAACTTTAAATTTAAAATTCAAATCAATGTAAACAACACATGTTCCCTATCAAATTTTGAGCACATACATAGAGACAAACAAGTTTCAAACAATGTAATTTAGTGAGATCAAATGTGTGAGTTACAAATTTAGATTCAAAATTCAAGTTTAATTCTACATACATAGAGATCACTTAGATGACATTAGAAATGAACCAAAACTAAACACAATCAAATTCATAAATTTGTGATAATCATTAAGTTTTTAAATTATAATGTATGGAAAAATATTTGTATAATATCTTCATTAAATTTAAAATTAAATAGTTGTACAATTAATTTATTTTTTCATATTTACTTAATTTATTTATTTAATTAATTAATCTAAAATAAAATTATAAAATAAATCTCTTTAAATTGTAATACCATACTTATTTAATTCTAACCCTAATGTAATTGTAACCTTATTCATAATAAATTTCTAATCCTAATATTATTACATGGATTATAGAATATATATGTGTAGTACATGTGTTAATTTTATTTACTTTATATTAAATATATCAAATGTATAATTATATTTAATAATTCTATTATAGAATATACTTTATATATTGTAATAAAAATATAACTAATTATTAATTATTTTTAAATATATTATATATTTTGTATATTTTATCTAAATCTTTGATATGAATATCCTTTTTTAACACATAGAAACAAACAAGTATAATTAACATGTTACAAACATTTAAATGTGCCACCATATACTGAAGAGATTTTGAGGGATGGTGATGAGTTTGGGGAATGAGGGGGAGGCTATGTGCATTCTATGAGGTTGCATGCATGCCTTTGTTTCTTTTTGCATGTGTGCTTGGTGCAAATGTATGTTGTTTAGACTTTTTCAGTGGTGGGGGGGCATTTGATGTGTATGGGGGGGGGGGGGTTAATTTCATTTTATTACAAATATCTTATTACGTATTGTGTGGATTTTTTTTTTAAGTCGTCCTTTGGTGGTGAAGGTGCTTGGGTTGGGGTTGGACTCTTTGAGCTTGATTTGGAAATATTTGTTATGGGATATTTTTGTCTTTTTTTTCCTAGAGATGGTCTTTTTTTCTTAGCATGGACAACCTTGGTGAGAGATCCTTGAGAAATAGTGGTTTTTAGTTGCAAAAAGTGAATGGATGCCTGGAAAGATCGTAGGATCATCCGGTGCTAGTAATACAACCTAGTTCCATGGAAGAAGATGTTGATTATTATTGTAACCATGTCTTGATATGCAAGGTCATGGGGATATGGGTGGTGCTTCCCTTTCTAGATTTGTTGGTGCACAATACTTGGAGCTTGGAAGGTGATTTTGACATTATGCTTGTAGCCAATAATTTTTTTATGGTGTATTTTTCATGTGTTGCTAATAGAAATCAAGATTTTGAAGGAGGGGCCTAATTTTATAATTAGGTGGTTCTTTTTATCAAGCCTTGGAACATGGGATTCAACTCTATAGAGGAACTACCTTCTAGGGTTCTGGTTTGGGTGCATACATCCCTTGTCTACCATTGGAATGTTGGTGAAGTGATATTTTGTAGATGATTATGCTCATGCTTGGCAAGCCCATTGGGCCCTCGCAACAAACACTAACTTAAAGAGTCATTTCTTATGATCTCGAGTGTGTGTTGAAATTGACCTAAATAAATAACTTTTGAATTCAATTGATATTAGTATTGGGATAACCTCATGGAACTTACAACTATATTATGAGACATTACCCTTCTATTGCCATTTATATCATGAATATGGCCATCTACAACAAAAATTTCCTAATTTTTTTAATTATGAGAGTTTGGGTAAATATTCTCCCCATACTGCTCAAAAGATGGACAAAGGTAAAGCTTTTACTTAGGGGGTGGTGGAAGAAAAGGAGGGTTTTGTTCTGATTAAATCCTACAACAAGAATAGAGTTCAAAAGAGGATGCTCAAGGAAAGACATGAAGAGGAGACTCTTAACAAGTTTGAGGCCTTAGGGGACATGATCAAGGAGGAATGAGTTCCTCTAGAAATGCAAATCTTGGATGATTCCACTAATAAGAAACACATGGAGTTTTAGCTAATTTTTTCTTGCAATCCAACTTTGACAAAGGGTTTATCAATTCGGTTGGATATGGGTACACCTCCTTTAGCTCCAGTGCCTAGAGAGATTAGTTTGGCTTTAAGTATTACTAAGCGGTCAATGACTCCTATGTCTAGAACCATTATCGAGAAGAGTGTTCAAGAGATTGGAAAAATCAAGTCTTCTTCTCTTTCCTTTGGATTTCAATAGAAACCTTTGAAAAAGGGTACCCTTGAGAAGCCCCTTAAAGCAGGTAGGCAGAAGGATCAAGAAAAAGTTAAGCTAATTGGTGAATCATTTGTGGAGTTTGGATTGGTGAGGATTATGGATTCTCACTTCTCCCAACCTCATTGATGATTTTTTTATCATGGAATGTGAGGGGTATGAATAGAATCCCTAGACAAAAGGGTATTCAAAAATCAATTAGCATTCATTCTCCTAATATGGTGTTCCTCCAGGAGTCTAAACTATCTGTTGAAAGAATGATGACTTTAGCCTCAAGGATTTGGGGTCATGGTATGTGCCAGTGTGTTGGGGTGTAGGATAGCTCTAGAGGTCTTTCTTGTTTATGGGATCCATGTAGACATATTCCTTCCTAGTGGCTCTCCAATAGTTATTTTATTTCTCTTGTTGATTCTAGTTTAGAGTTGGGTGAGAGAATTATTTTCTCTAACATATATGCTCTTAATTACTGCATTGGTAAGATAGATCTTTGGTCACATATTAGTTATTTGTGTTCTTTGGAGCCTTTTTTTCCTTAGATTTTAGAAGGTGATTTATATGTTATCTCATCTTTGGAAGAGAAAAGGGGTCGCACTAACCATATAGACCCCTCCTTGGATATACTTTGAGTCAATGTGGCTCAATTGAATTTGGTGGATGTCAAGATTTTGAATGTGATGTTTACTTGGAACAATAGGAAGAGTGGGGAGGAAGCCATCTCTGAGATGTTAGAAAAGCTTATGGTGTCTATTTTTTGGGTTGGTGATAGATGGAGGACTAGTTCCAAGATTTTAGAGTGGCGAGGTTTTGATCATTGGATGATCAAATTTTTAGCCTCCTCTAGATACTCTAAAAAGTCTAGTCTTTTCATTTTCAGCTCATGTGGTTTCATGAAGAGTCTCTTCATGACCTTGTTCCTGGTTGGTGGAGTGTTGGGAAGCCTACTTTTGGCAAAAAAATGTATTTATTTTTCAAATGGCTTTAGTATATCAACTATAAGTTAAAGCGTTGGAATAGACACCACTTTGGAAATGTGTTATAGATTAAAAGGGATTCTCAAGAGCATTTGGACTCTATTTCTTGCCTGATTTGGGACCAGGGCATCACTAACAATTTGTGTAGGATGGAGACCTTTTCTATGAAGGACATGGAGGAATGGGAGCTTCATGAGGACATATTTGGAAGAAAAAGTCTCGTATTTATTTTCTCTAAGAGGGTGATAAGAATATTTCATTTTTTCATAATTCAGTCAAGGAAGGGAGGCAGAGGAATATTATTTCTTCTCTTATATCTCAAGAGGGGAAGAACCTTTATTCTACTATTGAGATTTCTAAAGAGACTATGTGGTATTTTTTTTCTTTGTTTTTGGATGATTCCCCTCCTTCTTGTGACAAGGAGGCTTCAATTTTAGCTTGCATCCCTATGTTGGTGTCTGGTGAAATGAATGATTCCTTGTTCAAACCAATCTCCTTGGCTGACCTAGAAAATGTAGTTTTTCAAATGAAGAAAGGAAAATATTTTGGCCATAATGGGTTCCCCATATAATTATTTCAAGAGTTTTAGGAGGTTATTAAGATTGATATCCTTGAGGTTGTTTATGAGTCCCTACAAAACAAGAAAATGTTGAAAGTTATGAATGCAAACTTTTTGGCTCTTACTTTTAAGTGGGGGGGGGTGTTAACTCTTTGGATCTCTTTAGATGAATCACCCTTTGCAATGTGGTGTATAAATTTATTACTAAGTTTATTGTTGAATGTCTGAAGCCATGGTTGAGTGGTTTGATTTCAAAGGAGCAGGGTGGTTTTGTGGCTAACAGGTAGATTCTTGGTGGCATTTTGATTGTGAAATATTTTTTGCATTCCATGGCCTCCTCCAAAGAGAAGGCTACGTTTATTAAGTTGGAAATGGAGAAAGCTTATGATCAGGTCAAATTGGGATTTCTCTCCAAAATTCTTAGAGCTTTTGGGTTTGACAGTTTTTGGATTGAGTGGGTTATGAGTTGTGTCACTTCCTCTTCCTTATATGTGTTGGTCAATGGAGAGCCTACGGATCTCTTTGGGGATTCTAGGGGTTTATGTCAAGGGGATCCTTTATCCCCATATTTATTCATTTTCATGGACAAAGGGATTGGGAGATTCTTGTGGTCCCTTATGGAGCTTGGTCTCATTTAGGGTTAGTGTTGGGGCAATAATTTACCCCCACAATCCCACCTTCAATTTGTTGATGACATGACTTTGATGGGCATGGCTAAATTGGATGTTCAAAGCGATTAATTGGAGGAAGGCCTTAGATTGTTAATTGATTTATTTGGGGAAAAACATTAATGAGGGTAAGTCCTCAATTTTTTTATTTAATACTCCTAATCTTATTTAGCTATGAATTTCTAGGATTCTTAGGTTCCAAATTGGTTCACTCCCTTTTATTTATCTTTGTATTCCTATTGTTGTGTGTATGCTTCCTAGGGTGTTTTCACATGATGTTATTGAGACATTTCATAAGAAGGTTCGTCAGTAGAATTATTGGTGGCTCTCCATTGCTGATAGAGTTACTCTTTTGAAGTTTGTGGTCCAAGCTCTCTCATTGTACAAATTATTTTTGTTATCCACCCCTGTTAGCTTTGTTAAAGATTTTGAGCATCTTTGTTGATAGTTTCTTTGGTTTGGCAATATCATATCAAGGAAGTAGGGTTTGGTTAGGTGGGATGATGTGTTTTGAATGAAGAAATATGGAGGTCTTGGTTCAAGACGCAGTCTAATTTAAATGGTCAAGCTTTGGCATCCAAACTTTATTGGTGTTGGTGTTCTCAACACCAACAAACCTAGGCTAAGATCTTCACATTGAAATATCTAGGAGTTTTTGAGGGCGAAGATGTGCCTAGGTACAACCTGGAGAGTAAAGGTTCTATAATTTGGAATACCCTTAAGAGAGGAGCTAAATTTATCAATTAAGGATTGTTTTGGATATACAATAGAGGTTTAAATGCTCTTTTTTTGCAAGATTCGTTGGATGGGAACCCTCCCATTATATCAACTCAACCAAACCTATAGGAGTTATGTAGAATATTTTTAGAGGATGGGTGGATTCATGTGGAGGACCTCAAAACCCCTTATGTTCGGGCATTAGCTACTATGTTTCGATGGAGGAGCCCTAAAGAGTGGCCTCTGGGGGGTTTTTTGGAGGATCGTTAGGAGATTGCTCATATTTTGGTGGGTAGAATGTGAAACTCTCTTATGGAGAGAGATGTTCTAGCTTGGAGTCATGATCAGAAAGGAAAATTTACTATGGACTTAGGTTATCAAGTGTTAGATAAAAAAATGTTTGGAGGAGTGGGAGTCCCTTGGTGGAAGCAAATATGGAACAATTTTTTCTTTTCCCAAGTGCAATTTCTTCTCTTGGATTGAGATGCATGGAAGATATTTGACCTAGGAGAATATTTGGAAACATGGTTTCCAAGGCCCCTCTTGGTGTTTTTTGTCCTCTAATAGTGAGGAGAACAGTTATCACATCTTTTCTTAATGCTCTTTTGTTAGGGAGATTTTCCTTTTTTGGTGGGAGGCCTAGAGGAAACCTTGTAGGTATGCCTCTTCCTTGGACAAACTCTGGGCCAAGTTGGGTTTCTCTCTTGCTAAGACTTCTTTTCTCTACATTACTTGGAGTGGAAATTAGAAGAATACCAGAAATAGATTAGTTGAAGTGTCTTGGCTGTTGAACTATGCAAATGAAAATATAAATAGTTTTGTAGAAATTACTAATACTGAAGAAAATTTCATGCATAATTCATATAATCTTCTCTGTACATCTCTTGCAAATTTTGAATATAATATTAGTTATATTTTTTTTGTCTCCACATACTTCATTTGAATGCATGCCTTTATTTCTGCTTTGGTTTAAAGAATCAATTAAATGCTTAAATAATGCCATGGGTTTGTGAGAGTTTATAGAGGATTTGATAAGAAGTGATGGGTTACGTACAGTGAGTTTTCATAATGCAAATTCTTATGGAAATAGCCCAGAATTATTAGATTTAAAGAATTTCTATATGACTAATTGTAAGATGCATGACTCCGTCACCCAATTGATGAAGAAACTAGTCTATTTGTTATGGTATTCATCATTTGAATGATAATGATAGTATAATAGGCTATGGAATTAGGGTTAGAATGTAAATTTATTAAAATTCATTTACTATGAGGCATGTATCATGTGAGATATTCTCCTTGTTCCTAGTGAATTAATTGTTATTTACATAAATATTAGCCAACCTTTAAGTGAATCACATTATTTACCCTTGATAGGAACTGATATATGATTTTCTATGTCTTTCATTGATATAGTTAAATGAAATGTTGAAAGGAGCACCCTTCAAGGTCCCACAAAGCCTAAAGTGTAGAATATTTTAGTCTTTGACTGAATCTTGTTAGTTGGCCATTCATTTTAAGGGTCTTGAGTATAGGATTTGGCTACTCTTTAGATATTCCTTAGGTGTACTGGGAAAACACCAACAATTCTTCAGTAGGCCCCTCTAAAGGTGAACAAAAGCGAGGAAGTAGACTTACAGTTCGACTACCAAGTTCTCGTAAAGTGTGAGGGAATACACAAAAAATGTCTCTTTCTCACACTAGCATGATTGTTCAATTTTAAACCCAAATTTGAAATGTGTAACCAATTTCAATAGAATTCTTTTGATTCTCAAGATAGCCGAAAAGTGTGAGAGAACTGCATATGCATTCAAATGACACAAATTGCAAACAAAATACAAGAAAATGAGGGCACAAGTTCTTTTTAAACCCTAAAGCAATGATGAGTTCATTTTAAGTAGAAAAAACCAAGTGTGAAGTTTTTTTGTTCAATTTTAGCCCAAAAGTAAAGTATAGTAAGTTTTTAATGTTCAATTTTAGTCCAACTTTGAAATAAAACAATCAATGAATAATTTTAAACCCAAATGATCTAGTTGGCCTAAAATCAAAAATTAAAGTAGCAAGTGAATATTCTAGACCATTACAATAAGCATTTAAAAATGCTTTTCCAAGTTCAAGTTCAATGCCCACTTCCATCTCAAATATTAATTCTTCAAAGATTGTTTCCTATGCTTCAATTTTTTCAAGTTCCATGTCCAAACGTGATCTACAAGATAAAAATACAAAAATGTGACATTAAAATTGCTAATAGATGATTCAAGAAATAAATATTGAAAGAAAATCAATTTCAATAGATATGCAATCAACAAAACTTAAATATGATATCTAATAGATAATCATTGATTCTCCATTCCAACAAGATAAGATTGTAATATCTAATCAATGCAAGGATATTTAAAAGTATTTGTGAACCATGCTAAAAGTAAAAAAATATCAACATAATTTACTTTGTTGTTCAATATCCTTGGATTCAAAATATTCTTGATTACAACTTATAGGAGGCCCTACACTCTCAAACAAAGACAAAAATAATAGTAGACTCTCCTCTTAAATGTTGCTCCTACCATTCGCTTCAAAATTTCCTGAATGATTAATGATTAAACCTGACATAAATAGATGAGCTGGCATTTGGTACAACTATCTATTAATCATTTGGGATAAACATGATATTTGAAGAAATGAAATGATACACAAGATCACCAATAAATATGATAGAATCAATCACTGTTGATTTCTTCTTTTGTGGAGAAGGTAAAATCTTTTAGTGTATGATTCAGTTGGGCATTGTGGACACCAAATGATTTGAGAAAAATAAGTTAAATGGGAAAATCTTTAATAAAATACTTTTGAAAAATAACCCTTGTAGTAGACAATAAACTTGTCAATATCCTAAAAGTTTGATTCACGATAGAGTTGAGCTAACAACCAAGTATTGATTTTGTCCTTGTTTTATACAAAACAAAGGTCAAAAATGAAAATTTTCCAAATTGAAGCATAAATGGAGCTTTCTTCCCCACTTTTCCTATATCTTATCACACACTCTAGATAATTCCACATTTCTCACTGTTATCTCTAACATTAAAGCCAATCAAAACTAAAAAACTATACACATTAAGACTTTATGGGAATGATATTTTTTTGTAGTCTATTTTATCAAATAGACATTGAGTGAATCGTCTGAACAAGAGGTTAGACTACCGCCCACCAAAAAGTGAGACCATGTGGATAGATATTGTGTCTTTCCCCCATTAATAACTATAATTATCTCATATCAGAACCAGTTCAATGATTCTATCAACACCTAATCTCATGAAGATCATTACTCTCAGAAAACAAGTGAGGAAGAAATATGATTTATAATATAAAACATGATTTGCAACTTTTTTACCCTGATGAAGGCAAGAGAGTTCAATAGGGAAACCCCAAATAGTAAAAAGACAAAGATCCAAAAACTCTTACATATAAAATTGGCTACCAAAACAATGGCATAATCATAAAAATGGTGAGAAAAGTCCAAGGTGGTGAGTTTGTCCTTGGCCCAAAGAATTCTAGTTGGAGCTGAAGATGAAACATAGTGAATGTAGTTGAGGCCCTCTAGAGATAGCTTATACCACAAGAAACATCTACAAGATTACACAAGTAATCTACGTGTGTGAGATAAATGCAAATTTTTCTTCCTCTGGAATGGCCATCAGGGAATGTTTGAATTCTTCGATTTGAGTGAATGGTATGCCTTTACTACCTTGAAATAAATCAAATAAATCAACTATAACGCCCCGTCTTGGTTACCGTTATAACAAAGTGTAGAGAGTAAAGTTAACTGAATATTTTTTTTTAAAAAATTAATTGATTACACAATTGCTATAAAGATTTCAAGATAGTGTTCAATAAACATATTAAATAAACTCAACAAACTATCATAATTCAAGTACAAAACTAATGTCACAAATGTTCTAGTTTACATAACTTAATATAATCAAATATCCAACTGAACAGATTACAAAAGAGAGATTTTAACAAATCTCAATACAACAATAAGCTGGTACAATGAGTACACTCTTATACAAGAGGTGAGTTTACAAAGCATATAGTGTTCATCTGACATCTGAAATAATATCCACGAACAAGCTCTGCATCAAAAGTCGCGAATAAAGTGGTAACTAGAAACTGCTGCAAGCTTAGGATCAACTGCAAGAAAGTTCAAATAAAGGTGTAGCACAGTTTCCTCCCAACCACGTGGAACCCAAAGGTCCACTCCCTCTGTGCTAGGAGATACTGACAGGTCCACAAACAAAGCAGATAGAACATCACATTTACGGGGTTTATAATTCACAATACGACATAACGTTTACAAATCAAAATGGATAAAATCTCAGTATCAAGTTACATTAAATTGAAATCTCAACAAAGGAAACACCATCATGATATAGACTAAGAGAGTGTCATCACATCATCGGGATAGGTTACCCTGGTGAATCTTCCTAGACTACTGGCCCTCACCAAGAGTTACCCTGGTAGTCTCTATCGAGTCCCGGCCCCTATGCAGACCAATGTAGAGTCACTTCATCTATTGAGAAGACAAGATGAGGACTTGCCATTCCAGGCCTTCTCAGCCTTTTCTCAACCTAAACGAGCGTTAAGAAGTAGGTGAGGCAAACATTATCTGAATTAGTGTTTACAACTACCCAACCCCTAATACATTAGTTAGGTTTTCACTTAATTAACACGCTTACGATAGGTTACCTAGACAATCACTTCCAGATTTCGGCCCCTACCGCAAGCCACTCTCTCTATAGCATGACTCAACATAAAAATTCTAGGGGTAGCCACCAAACGTAAAATTCAACCCTCAAAGGTTTACTTCTTTCACTAGAGTCAAACCAAAATTTCTATGAAATTACTTTTGTCAACAACAAACGGTGTAAAGCTATACCCCAAATGAAAATAAACACTGTACTTGAGCAACATAATAAAATGAAATAATCATAACAATATGATTTTCACCTAGTTTGTAAAGAAATGAGAGAATATATCCACAACATTTCATTATATATACATCAAATAATTACAATTTACCAAACCTCTTGAATTGAAAATTCATGTAATATACAATCTACAAATTTAAATATATTTCTAATATTTTTAAAAGAAAAGCATTTATTAACATTGTAGCACAAGATCAATATAAAACCTTTGTATATTATAATAAATTCTATCACTTTTAAATAAAAACAATTACAACTCACTTAAATTATAGATGTATAAATAATAGTGGAATATTTGTATATATACAATCTATCCAAAAGTATTTATATTATAATCATATAATTAAGCTTTATCAAACTCTTATTATTATTCATTAATTTCAATTTAAAATGTATATTTTTGTAGATCAACCATGGCAGAGCTTTTAACTTTTATTTTACACTAATATATTTAAATATACATATAACAACTTAAAAACTGATTAAAATATTCAATTTTAAAAGAGTCTAATTTCAAATAGTAAACTTAAGATTCTTTTATGTCTACATACGCTTCAGTTCGTACAGTTAACTACAGACAATTTTAAACACCATATTATGACATGCTAGACTTGAGTCTTCTAAAAGATATTTCTAAAGAAAAACTATAACTACAGTTTTATGCGCCTAGCAAGTCTAAAAAGATATCGCCCATAGATCTGTGTTGAACTTAATCAATGATGCAGTATAGATTTCAAAATAGTAACATATAGTTACATGCATAATACAAACCTATTGCAAGATATATTTTAACTTCTTTGACAGCAATACAATGCATAGGCGATTACAATCAAATAATAATCTGATTCAGGATGCTTCTTTAAGGCATTAGGTTACAGTGGATGCATGAAGGGTAGATTTAAGCCAAAGTATCAACTACTGCAAGGAGTCAAGTTATGTAAAGTTTACCAGCAGTGACTTCATGAACTTAAAGAATCTCTCAAGGATAATCCAAAACTTAAACTATTTGAAAATATCTTAAAAAAAATGCAAGATTCACAGAAATCTCCCTTAAACACTGTAATAGAAGATAGTGGCGAAGTGAGATAAAAGAAATTGAATTGGAAATTATAGAATTCCCAATAGACAAATTGTCTCTTCAGTTGACTGCGTTGGTGTATATGACAATGTAATACAAGATAGAAAATTTAATGCTTTGCAAGGTTATACTAGATCTTTTGGTCATGGTTGTACCAAATATAACTTGAGAATGAGGTTACGCCCATCCATAGTGGACAATATATAATTAAATTTAAACGCATGTAGCTTCAGGTATCAATAATAAAAACTCCAGCTTGATATACATGTGTACCAAGCACTATTAATATACACAAGTATCATAGGAAAGTAGATATCATACAGAAAAATAAATAAAAATACTATATATCATTAGGGCGCCATACAAAATGATATATTTGTAGATTTACAGCCATTAATAAACTCATATCAGAAAATCTATTAATGTCTACTTTTAATAACAAAGGAAATTCTTCAATCATTTCCTAAAACTCCAAATACAAGCAATTATTATCATTTCATAGCCAGATTTAATAACAATCTTATATCTGGTATATTCTTATGAGCATTTATTTTTTATTCATTTCTTCTTTACAGTACTAATACTTTTCTAATCTATTTTTTTATATTTTGTGCAGCTTCAGTAAAGTGAGTACCCTTATAAATCAACAAATCCTATAATAAATTTCTAGAATTTTAAACACAAGAAATTAAATTCAAGAAGAGAACCTGTTTAAACTCAAAACTCGCTGAAATCAATTCTTGAAAACTTCTGTCAACCCCAAAAACAATTTACCAAATTTCAATGAAGAATTTGCAATGAACTCAGCTTCAAAATTACGCTTCAAAACAAAATCCTAAAGAAAAACTCTTCTGAAACAATTGATGTACTAAATTTTTGCTAAAAAGCTGCTGCCGTAAAATTCTTCCCGTGAATGTATGCACACTTTCCCAAATTCTCCCTTTTTGATATTAATTCATTCAATTCACTTTCAATCACAAATTTTAACTGATAGTTTCATTTGCATTGTAAATAACTCATTCAGTTCAACTCATTCTTAAAATATCAGAACAAACCTTTAACTGACAATCAATGATTCTTATCTCGTCGAAAATATCTTGTTTTAAAAATATCTATTTCTCACAATTCAATTTGCACAATTAAAACAACAATAATATTATTTTAATTAAAACATTGGAAAGAAATAACTTATTTAATTTAACTTAATAAATTAAATCATTAATGTCGGTTAAAACATTAATAAACATTTTAATATAATTAAATATTATATTCGCAAACACAAAACAATATATATTTGAACATGACAAGACAAACTGGGCTACACGGGGTTACACAGAGATACTCGTTCAAAAACGAACAATGGTTTAAAAGGACCTGTCAATACCTCCGACAACATATTTATAATGATTTAGGGTACACTTAGACTTGACAAGCAGGTGGAGCTGTTACCTGGTACTTGTGTCTGCAGGAAAACATCAAGGTTAAAACATGTATATATATAATCTCACGTTAGAAAACACACTGTGAATAAGAATTGCAGCGTAGCAGGATACTCACGAATGAGTAATGCTACTCTGTCTTATCCACCGACACAAACGAGCAAGATCAATCATATCAACATGATAACATAAGAAATAATTATAACCAATAAGCTATATCATGAATGAATCTATCACAGTATCATCGAACCAACATAACAAAATAACCAGGATGTCAATGTATCATCTGCAAAATCAAAACAACATAGTATCTAGAATCAACTCTGAAATGAAACAACATAGTATCACAAAGAACCAAGCATCTAACAAGAAGAATCAAACTAAACAGTATCTCTAAACTAGAGGGGCACTACATCAACTATATGTAAAGAGGGCTCCAATGGAAAGAGGTCGATTGTGTGGTGAAAAATCAGCAATAGTAAGTGGAGAATCAATCTCAAAAAGAGCAATGCATATTTTGGCATTCACATTTTTTACTAGACACAAAAATTGAAAGTATGCTTTTATATGCCTATCATAATATAGATCAATGCATTTTTTTAATAGAAAATAGATAGATTTCTTTCATCAATAAAATTAAACATTCAAAAGTAGCTCAATTTTCAATAAAAAAAAAGTACAAAATTGGATCCTTTGAATGTGAATGTCTAAATCTATAAACACGGTGGGCACTAGATGTAGAAGCTAAAATCTACATTTATCAAAGATTGAGAAATATGAGTTAAATTAGTCAATATTGAACAAATGAAATAAAAGCATTCCCCATGAAATTGTTGAAAAATGTAAAAGAAATGACAACATTATCAAACTAACATGAAACTACAAGAAAGATGTGTTAGTGTAATTAATATTTAATTACACTTGCATAAATTTACTTAGGTAATATTTAATTCCTAGGTTAATTATTCTCATCCTTATCTTGTTGAGCTATCTTGTTTCTCAAGATAAGATTAGGGTTATGCATCTTTGCTTTTATAAAGAAAATCATATCTTGTAATTATTGAATTCTTGAATAATAATTATTTGCACATCTTTTGCAAAGCTCTTTCTTTTTCTGATTTTCTCTTCTATGGAAGGCTTTTCGGGTTTGCATTTCAGATCTTGGTTTCTAACATGCTATTGGCCATTTTGGAGCAACTTTCACTAAATCGGGTGTATTTTTGCGTACGATGTCCATTTTTCACAAATGAGATACGGTTGGAAAGATGATTTCAACACTGATCCAGTGGTGCAATTTTTTTTACCAGATTTTTCTCTAGATTTATTTTGTAGGTCCTTGAACTCATATGTTGATGTTTTCACTCCGGAGGGCATATCTTTTGACTCAGTGATTCTTTTTTCGTCATTCTTGCTGCATTGGAAAGCTGGTTTAGTCCTCTACACATATTTGAGGTCTATTTTTATTTTTTGTTTATGCATGTTTGCATTCTCTCCTTTTAAAATCATTTGGTTATTCTAATAAATGAACTGAGATAAAGTTCCATCAGGGGGGTTTCTTGCATAATAATCTGATTAGAGTGTGCATGCACTTTGATCTCCATCTCCATCTTGTTTTGATGACAACTCACATGGGTTATTAGGTTTCTTAGTTTCTTTTGGCCACATTATTTCTCTTGCCTGACATATATCAAGTTCACACTTTAGATTGAGAGTTTATGTTTCTTGATCCACATTTGTTCAGATCCTTCTCAGTTTAAGGGCCATGTTTTTATGGTTAATGTTCCAGAGTATTTATGGTACTCCTTCCCATGGAATATTTTTAGTCTCAGTTTGGCATCGACATTAAGATACGTAGTTTCCAAATTCTATTATCAACTCATCTATGGTTGCTTCATAGATTCTAGGGTTGTTCTAGTTTGTGAGTTTTCTAGTGTTCTGTGGCATTGGGTCTACTATCACATTATTATGAGTTCATTTTTGGTTTCTTGTAGATAGAAGTATCTTTCCTTGTTTTTCGGATTGTAGTTCCAGTGTTACTCCATAGTGTTCTTCTAGTGCTTCTTTGCAGCATTCATCTCATTGTAAGGGGTTTTGTCCCACTGGGTTTTCCTTCTCTATCTCATTATTACATTTGTACTTGGATACCTGATCAGGTCTTTGTTGTCGGGACCCATTCATGCTTTCTTGCATTCATCTTAGTTTTAGGTGCATTCTTTTTTAGTCTCCCTAAGTTGCACTTATGGGGGGGTGTTAGTGTAATTAATATTTAATTGCACTTGCATAACTTTACTTAGGTAATATTTAATTCCTAGGTTAATTATTCTCATCCTTATCTTGTTGAGCTATCTTGTTGCTTAAGATAAGATTAGGGTTATGCATCTTTTCTTTTATAAAGTAAATCATATCTTGTAAATATTGAATTCTTGAATAATAATTATTTGCACATCCTTTGCAAAGCTCTTGCTTTTTCTAATTTTCTCTTCTGTGGAAGGCTTTTTTGGTTCGCATTTTAGATCTTGGTTTCTAACAAAATGAACATGAAATAGATTCCTAAACTACTAAAACCATCATCCCATAGGGGGATTTGAGCTACTTTTATGTGTAAATTATCCCTTTCCAAAACTCTTTTGATAAGCTTCTTGATCACTTGAAGATGCTAAAATGAAAGTTCCTATAGTGCAAATGCTAAGATTGTGGATGGATTGTGGAGTAGAAGTGGCTTCTATTTATAGGTTGAAGGGTTGAAGAATTGAGAGATGGAAGGAATGTGGGACTAAAGAAGATCTAATGATATTGTGACACTTGTCACATGGCTAGTGGAGGAAAGTGTAGCACATTTTAGAGAATGTGAATGGTTAATGCATGTGGTTGAGGATTTGAGAGGTGTAAGAGAGATTAATGCATTTGTAAGAGGCATTAAATGAATATGGTTGAGATATTTTGGACGGAGATTTTTTTGTAAGAAAGTAAAATAAATGGAGTTAATGAAGGAATATTCCATTAGGATATGCCTTTGTGAGGGAAAATGAGATAATTAGATAATTAAAATAATTGATTTTTATGTGCAAGTGGTTGGGTTAGTCAGGGGTTTAGGTTTGACCCAGGTTGATTCAAAAGCTAGAGAATGGGTAATTAGGATTAGTAGTTAATTAATCCAAAATTAATTAACTTGGAGGAATTTAGGGGATTTGACATTTGATTTAAATGATTTGATTTATTAAATCAAATCAAAGTAATTTTAGGACTTTAATTAAATAAATTGATTTATTTAATCAAATATGATGCACATTAGTGAATTAATTGTATAAATTTCTTTATTTGATTAACAAAAAAAATGATGTTGCTTTTAGCATCTCTAAAACTAATCATTCCTATCTTTCCTTTTCTCTTCTCTTCAAGAGTTGTATAAAATTTATGTGATTCTCCCCCTAGATCCATGGCATATCACTAGAATCTTGTGATGTGAGGTAGGAGCAACCACCCGTAGTTTTTATCTCATATATTCAAATGGCCCTTTGGGAAGAGGTTTGGTTAATATATTAGCAACCTAACCCCTGGTTGGAACATATTCCATGGTGACTTCTTGACCTACAACCTTCTCTCTTAAGAAGTGATGATTGAGATATACTTGGTCATATAGTGCATCACTAAATTCTTTGATATGTTAATAAAGCTTGAATTGTTACAAATAATAGAGATGGGTTGTTTGTATTCTACCTTGATGTCTTTAAGTGTTTTCTTCATCCACAATACATGAGTGCAACATGTGAATTCTACAACATATTATCCTCAACTATTGAAAGTTTAACTAACTCTTTATTCTTGATCAACCATAAAACAAGTTTGTTTCCATAAAATAACATGCCAACACTAGTGCTTTTTTTTTCATATGCGCTTCATGCCCAATAAACATCTGTGTATGTTGTCAATAGTACCTTGATATATCTAAAAATTATTTTTATTTCATTGGCATGAGACTCTTTAGGATTACCTTGAGATCTTACAACCATGCGCATTGCTTGCATGATATTAGGTCTTGATACAGTTAGGTATATAAATATACCTATCATTGATCTATACATGGTCTAATTTGCATCAAGGGATTCATTTTTTTTAATCAACTTACATCTAGTTATCATGGGGGTAGTAACTAGTTTCCTATCTTCCATTCCAAACCTCTTGATCATCTTCTTATCATACTTAGTTTGAGATTTGAATATCCCCTCATTAGTTTGTGCTATTTCTAGACCAAGGAAGATTTTTTTTTTCAAGCATAGATATCTCAAATTCATTTTGCATTTGTGTAGAAAAATATTTACACATTTGATCATTTCTAACAAGAAAAATGATTTCATCCACATATAAAACAACTATTAACATATGCTTACTTTTTGATTTGAAGTAAAAAAAAAAATTCGCACATCCCTGCTTGAATTCTTCTCGATGTATGTACTAGACTAATCTTTAATACCATGTTCTATGTTAAATTTAATGAAAAATTTTGAATGCACATAAATTAATTCAAATAACAACACAATGAACAACAGATACCCTAGGAAAACCCTCCTCTTGAGGGAGAAAAACCTAGCAAAAATATATCAATTATATATTGATATGTAATTCAAGAATCTCCTTTACAAAGGCCGATATGATGACCAACAAGAGACACTATGAACTGTTGTATATACATAGCAATAAGACTCAGACTTATACAATTCTTCAGCCTGCTCCTCTATATAATTCACTCTATGACTGTGACAACTTATTATGTAATAATGAATTTCTAAACAAGGAGACAAGAATGGATATATATACATTATCAAGAGAAGGACATAACCATTCATCATCATGTTGGCCAGCATAGGGAGATATCACTTCATAGAGACACATCCTTAAAACATGATAAGTTAGTCTCCTCAAAAGAATGTGACTCTTCAAGAATCATGCCAAGGAGAAGTTGGTCAATATAATAATAATTACATATTATTTAATGAAGCACCTCTTCATTAATATTGGTCTCATATAAATTGAATAGTTGTTTGGATATTATTTAATTTATCATCAATAACATGGCTAGAAGATTCGCCTGATGCTACCTATGAACATCAACACTCCCTCTCAGCTAGGGAGGATACTTCCAACTACATAAGACATCACCTCAACATGATGTCTACCACAATGGCTACAACCAAATGTGGGAAAGAAAAATATCACCTCATTGTGATATTAGATATCGCCTCAACACGATATCAACCATAATGGCTACAACCATACTATGGTGTGTACAAGTGTTCATCACTTGCGTGATGTCACCTCAACATGACTTTCACCATGGCTCTCCTAGAGGGTGAAACACAAGTACAAATTTTTTTCATGGAGTCACACACATGACATCCACCATGACTCTCTCAGAGGGTGGAAACAAGGGCTTTCACCTCAAATCTCAAAGAGAAATGCATTAGCAAGGGATTTCACCTTGAACTTTTCTCACAGAGAAGAACTCATTAAACAAGGGATTTCACCTCAAACTTCTCTCACAGAGAAGAACTCATTAAATAGGCTCACTGATACTAAGAATTTTTCTCAGTTAAGGCTAGATTCTCCACCATAACAAGCTTATCTCAAAATTACACAAAATTTATCCTAGAGAGAGGCTTGGTGAGAATGTCTATCATCTACTCATTAGTGCTGATATACCTCAACTGTATAGCCTTTTGTAGTACCATATCTCTAATATAGTGGTACTTGATCTCAAGATGCTTGGTTCTGTTATGAAACATAGGATTGACATAAAGCTTCACACAACTTTGATTATCACAATGAATGATAGTAGGCTCCATTGATTATCCAAACAATCTTGCAAGGAGCTTATGAAACCATACTGCTTCCTGAGCTACCATACAAGCTGCAATATACTCTACCTCTGATGTACTCAATGTTATAGATGACTGCTTCCTATTGCACTAGGATATCATAGTAGAACCCAAACTGAAGCAACAACCAGAGGTACTCTTTCAATCTATGACACACCCTGCCTAATCAGAATCAGTAAAACCATGTAGCTCCAAGTCTACATTTGAAGAATACCTCAACCCATATCCAACTGTACCATGCAAGTATCTCAAGATATGTTTAGCTGCAACAAGATGTATCTATCTCATCTCACACATGAACTGACTAAGTGCACTCATAGCATAATAGATATTTGGTCTAGTGTTAACTAGATACATCAAGGATCCAATCAATTGTCTGTACATAGTAGGATCTACCAAGTTTGAACTAGCTATAGCCTCCTTCAATATATGTAGGTTGGTATCCATAGGTGTAGACATGGATTTACAATCCATCATACAAAACCCCTTAAGTATATCAATGGTGTACTTTCCTTGACTTAGAATCATCTCATCTGGTTTCTGCCAAACTTCTAATCCAAGAAATTAATGCATGAGCCCAAGGTCCTTCATCTCAAACTCAGAAGTAAACTCCTTCTTACACTTGAGAATTAGGTGATATTCTCCAGTAAGAATCAAGTCATCAACATATAAGACCAAAATTAATGCATCACCATTGATTACCTTGAAGTAGATATTAGAGTCACCATCATTCTTCAAGAATCCCAAACTTGACAAGTATCGATCAATCCTTTTGTACCATGCATGAGGAGCCTGCTTAAGACCATACATGGCCTTCTTCAACTTGCAAACATGAAACTCCTTCCCATGAACCTCAAATCCATCAAGTTGCTTGATATAGACTTCTTCCTCAATCACACCATTCAAAAACATTGTCTTCACATCCATCTGATGAATCTTCCATCCTCTAGATACAACAATGGCAATGATGGTTCTAACAGAAGTATAGCAAACAACAAGAGAAAATTTTTCTTCATAATCAACTCCCTCTTTCTGAGAAAAACCATGAGCCATGAATCTTTCCTTGTACTTCTCAATTCTCCCATCAGCTGCATACTTGATCTTGAAGAGCCATTTTAAAGATACAACAGATTTACCTTCTAGTCTAGGAACAATGTCTCAAACATCATTCTTGAGAATTGATTGGTACTCCTCTACCATATCATCTCTCCAAAATTGATGACTAGATGCTTCCTCAACACAAGTAGGCTTGGATTCAATAATCTAACTCATTAAGGAAACATAAATCAAGAAGTTATGTGGCCTTTTACTTTCTCTGAATGTGCCTCTAGGAGCTACAAAACATTCAGCCTCTTGCATAGTATGCCTAGCCCATAGAGGTCTTTTTCTCCCAATTACAATGTCACTAGGCCCATCAGTAGGTTCTAAGGGTTCAACAAGATCAATATCTTCTTTTGCTTCTGAAGTCTCCCTCTGAATCTCAGGAGTATGGCCAACTTCCATATCCTGAGAAGACTCTTCATTATCGATCTCCACATGAGTGCCCCTAGATCTCCTGAATGCAACATTTTCCTTGAATGTGACATCCCTACTGATCTCAATCAAATTCCATCCTGGAATGTATATCCTGTATGCTTTTGATGTATCGTTGTAGCCTACAAAGATTCCCTTCTTTCCAAAAGGATCCAACTTTGTTCTTTTTTCCTTTGGAACATGAATATAGACAGGGCATCCAAAGATCCTCAAATGACTAACTTCAGGCTTCTTCCCTATAAAGTCTTCTTCCAGAGTCATATTCTCCAAGATCTTGTGAGGGCTTCTATTCTGAACATATACAACAGTCCTAGAAGCTTCTTCCCATAAGAATTTTTGCAGATCTTGCTCATGGATCATGGCTTTTGCTGCTTCCACGATCCTCCTATTCTTTCTTTCTGCAATACCATTTTGTTGAGGATTATAGGGGACATAGAAATCCCTCTTAATCCTTGCATAAATACAAAAATTCCTAAGGCTTCCAAAGGTGTATTCTCCACCATTATCAAATTTGAGGACCTTGATTCTTTTACCATAAAGATTCTCTACCAAGGCTTTGAACTCCTTAAACCTTCCTAACACTTCCTCAGATTCTTTAGTTTTCAAAAAATAAATCCAAGATCTTCTAGAGTGGTCATCAATAAAGAAAACATAATATGTAATAATCCACTTGAAGATGGAATAGAAATAGGTGCACATAAATCAGAATGAATAAGGTCTAAAATGCACTTAGATCTATTTTCTCTACTATGGAAAGGAGCTTTTGTATTATTACCTAATGCACAACCTTTGCAAGTTCCTTGATGCTCTTGTTTGAACTTAGGAAGACCTGTAACCATCTTCTCCATGATAGGTAAGGCTCGAAAGTGAAGGTGAGCCAATCTTCGATACCAAAGATCACATAAATTTGAAGAATCATGAACTAATGCTTGTAGAGGACTCATACAAAGTTTGTAGAGAATTTCATGTCTAACACCAATAACTTGAGCATCTTTGAAGCTTGAATTCTCCATCCACACAAGTACTTTTCCTTTGGAGAAGGAAACTTGATATCCTTTATCTTCTAGAGCTGAAATTGAAATGAGATTGTGCTTGATTCCTGGAACATAAAGAACAATGCTCAACTGAAGTGTGATGCTGGAATCCAAATGAAGAGTAGAAGTTCCAATCCCTTTCACAAAGTAGCTTGCATCATCTCTAATAATGACTTTTTTGGAAGACTCTTTCTCCACCAAGCTTGATAAGTGCTCCTTAAAACTCGTGATGTGTCAAGAAGCACCACTATCAATCAACCAAGTGTTAGTATCTGTAGGTACATTTCTTGACAATGCCAAGTAGAATAAATATTCACATGTATCCTTCTGTGGAGAAACATCATCAACATCTGCAATGGTGGATTGTTTCTTGGGTTTGGTTGGACAATGCTTAGCAAAGTGCCCAAACTTATCACACCTAAAGCATTGGATCTTGGACAATTCTCTCTTTTTCTTGGAAGGAAGAGCACCGTCATTTCCCTTATATTGATTCCTCTTGAAGAATCATTTCTTTCCATCTTTTCAATTCTTCTTTGAAGTTTGGGAGGCGAGAACATGAATATCTTCATTAGATGAACTTTGGCCAACGCCTCTAGCCACCAATGTTAACTCCTCTTGAATGCAATCAGCCCTCAAGTGATCAAACTTTGGAAGTTTGGATCTTGCACTAATTCCATGAATATAGGACTCCCATGATAATGGAAGACCATTGAGAGAAAGCATCATTATATCTTTATCATCAACCACATGACCAATTGTAGAGAGTTGATCTCTCAACTCTGAGATCCTCATGAAGTAGGAAATCATTGTTTCTCCTTTTGCCACCTTCACATGGTGTATTTGTTGCTTCAATGCAAGATTCCAGTTGGTGTTGTTGATTTTGTACATCTCTTCTAATGTCTTGAATATCTCCCTTGCAGTCTTCAACTTGGAGAAAATTGGAACAATATGGTCTTTGATGGAATCAACCAACAACTTCTTCACCTTGATGTCTTTCTTCCTCCATTGCAACTTATCTTCTTCCTCTTCAGGTTCAAGAAATTTGGTCTCCACAAACTCAACCAAATCATTCTATTCTAAGGTGATCATTATCCTAAACGTCCATGATATATATTTGGATGCTCCCTCAAGTCTATCCTCAATCTTCAATCCATTCACCACCTTGATTTAGGTAGAGATAGACAAAGAATTAAGATGAAGAGAATAGAGTATCATTGTAGTATCAAATCTGATCATGATCTTCTCAAACCTGCTCTGATACCATGTTAAATTTAATGAATAGATTTGAATGCATAGAAATTAATTCAAATAACAACACAATACACAACAAATACCCTAGGAAAACCCTCCTCTTGAGGGAGAAAAACCCAGCAACAATATATCACTTATATATTGATATGTAATTCAAGAATCTCATTTACAAAGGCTGATATGATGACCAACAAGAGACACTGTGAACTGATGTATAAACACAACAATAAGACTCAGACTTATACAATTCTTCAGCCTGCTCCTCTATATAATTTGCTCTATGACTGACGACTTATGATGATATAATGAATTTCTAAACAAGAAGACAAGAATGGATATATATACATTATCAAGAGAAGGACGTAACCCTTCATCATCATGTTGGCTAACATAGGGAGATATCTCTTCATAGAGATGCATCCATAAAACATGATAAGTCAGCCTCCTCAAAAGAATGTGGCTCTTCAAGAATCACACCAAGGAGAAGTCGGCCAAGATAGTAATAATTACATATTATTTAATGAAGCACCTCTTCATTAATATTGGTCTCATATAAATTAAATATTTGTTTGGCTATTATTTAATTTATCATCAATAACATGGCTAGATGTTTCCTATGAACATCAACACTCTAGGTACATATTTTAGATTGTACAGTGCTTTCATTAGCTTTTAAACATAATCTTCTTCATTTGATAGTTGAAAACCTTCAATTTATTCTATGTAGAATTCTTCATCTAAATTTCTACTTAGGAAAGTAGATTTGTCATCCATTTGATAGACTTTAAACTTATTATAAATAGAGAATACTAGAAACATTCTTATGGATTCCAATCTATTAGCAGGAGCAAATATTTCTTCAAAATCAATACCTTCCACCTATGCAAATCCTTTGCACACCAAACTTTCCTTATTCCTTACAATAGCTCCATCTTCATTGAGCTTGTTTTGAAAAACCCATTTTATGCCTATCACATTCTTATTCATGGGTCTTGGAACCAATTCCCAATTTTTTCTCTTTTCATTCTGGCTTAGTTCTTCATCCATGTATTTAATCCAATTGTCATCCTTGGTAGCTTCGACATAGCTCTTAGGTTCTATTTGAGACATGAGGGAAAAAATTAATTGCTCTTTGTTCCTTGTAGATCTTCTCCTTGTATGAACTCCTTCATCTATATTTCCAATAATCTTCTTTAATAGATGATCCTTTTGAACATATCGTATAGGTTCTTTCTCCTTTACAACTTCAAGATCTTCATCACTTACTTCCTCTTCAAATTTAGATCCAACATGTTTCAAATATTCATCATCCTTGGCATTGAAACTCTCTACAATTTTGTGTAGCCTTTTGTTGTAGCATTTGTAGGCCTTGCTTTGTGTGGAATATCTAAGGGATATTCCTTTATCACATCTTGAATCAAAGATTTTGAGGTTATCTTATTCTCTTTTGATGTATAATTTTCTACCATATACTTTAAAGTACTTAATAGATGTAGGTTTTCCATGCCATAGTTCATTGGGGGCTTCATTTAGCATTGTCTTGGCCATTTCCTTGACCATTATATTATTTCCCACAACCAATCTATGCTATTGTGGAATCCTTGTTACTAAATATTATCTTTTGATTCCATGCTTCTCAAAGTACTCTACAAACTCATTTGATGTGAATTCTCCACCTCTATCAAAACTTAGGAATTTGATCCTTCACCTAATCTCCTTCTCAACCACAAATTTAAATATTTTGA
This sequence comes from Sequoia sempervirens, assembly GCA_007258455.2. Taxonomy (NCBI): domain Eukaryota; kingdom Viridiplantae; phylum Streptophyta; class Pinopsida; order Cupressales; family Cupressaceae; genus Sequoia; species Sequoia sempervirens. The sequence continues at coordinate 91,527 of VDFB02107185.1, forward strand.
ATCTTTCAAATTCCTAAGGCTTATCCTTTAAAAAGGCCACCCATTTTATTCTTGAATCATTATCTATCAACAACATGAAGTATCTTTCACCTTTCAATCCCTTTGTCCTTGTGGGGCCATAAAGATTGAAATGAACTCACTCAAAAGATTTTATGGTTTCATACTCTTTTGTTTGAAATATGACTCTTGTTTCCAAGTGGTGTTTGTAGGTTTTGTTATCTTAGGCATGTGTCTCACAAGTCCTCTTAAACTCACTTTTATTAGATTAACAAAATTTATATGGACCATTCTCCTATTCCACAACCAACTCTCGTCAACATGTCATATCAGACAACGTTCACCATTCACTTGATTAAGGTTATAAAGATTTATTTCACTCCTTTTTACTTTTACAACTAGTCTTCCTAATTTTCTTATTTTACATCCTTATACGTTAAATGTGAATTTGTATCCATTATCACACATTTTTATGACACTTAACAAATTATGCTTTAATCCTTCAACATAAAGGGCATCACATATAGGTAGTTTTCTATCTATTCTTAAAGTTCCTTTACCATAAATATTTACATCAATGTTATCTCCAAAACTCACAGATCCTTCCATGCATTTACTTAGTTTGATGAACATGATTTTATCATGAGCCATATGCTTTGAGAAACCACTTTCTATTACCCATAAATTCTACTTCTTGGAATGAAGTGTGGTTTGAGCTATCATTGATTGCACCTTTTTTATATTTCTCCTTCCATACTTTCTTGGGTCTCTTTTTAGTCTTTCCTTCCTCTTGTACATTGACTTGTGAGTCTTTTTTTACTCTATGGGCTATACCATTCTTTTTATTTTGAACTTTTCATCTTAGAATATCGCATTCATATCCAACAAAGGACCAAACAAATTTATACTCACAAAGTTTGTACTCCTTTTGGGAGAAAGCCTAAATTCACTAGCCCTATGATCAAACTAATTACATGCATAATAGTAACCATATAAAAGGAGGAATTTGTGGTCAGAACATGTCTTTGTGGGGTGATTCTACAACACCAGTTTACAATTTTTTGGCCAAACTAGGCACTAAACTGATTTTTTCTAACTAAATCTTCACTTTTGGGAACCTATAGTGGCTAAATCATAAGGAATTTGAAGATGGTGCAAACTAGTGATTTGTTATATTTTTTCTTTAGATTCTAAATATATTTTATTCAAAAAAATTGGAATCATATTGCACTTATTTTTCCATCTCCTTCAAAACAAGTTTTTATTAGTAAACACCGTTGTTAAGGATTGATTCTCACCATATACAACATAACATTTTTTCTATGAAGGATAAAATTATAATTTATTCAAATTTAGATTTGTAACTATGATATCTAACTAGTTCATTTGGTTTAATAGTACTTTATTGAATATTTTTTCCTTAATCAAGTTTCGAAGCCAAACCAATTACAATTCAAAAATAGGAAGACCGTATACAATATAACTATTTTTGTATGTATCGAAATTCTTTTTTCTTACTAGATCAAGGACATCGATTCCTAGCCTAAATATATCTTTCAAATTTTCATTTCAATAATCTACTATTTTTTCACATGTGCAAAATAGAGAGCTTGATTTTTGGTGAAAAACCTATGTTTAATCAAACTAAAAAAGAAAATACATAATAAAACCAAAACATATTAAAATTATATTTGATGGATAGCTCATTCCAAGGACTCCCATCATCTAGTTGGGTGTGTGAAGTCTCCTCTATTTTCATCCTCAACTTGAGCTTCAAAGGGAAAAATTCTACAAAAAATTGGTACCAAAGGGGGACAAGGGGGGACAAGGGGTAAAAGGTGGTTAGAGTAAACCCCCCTTGGAGGTTTTCTCAAACCTAGGTTCATTTGAATTTAGGTTTGATTGAACCCCCTCTTTTCCATTGTCTTTATCATTAAAAAATGAAAAAACTTGGGTCCCTTCATTTAATATGGTTTTCTCGAATTGGGGTCCATTCAAACACCCTAGTTCATGCAAACCCCTAAAAAGAAAAAAGCATCATAGTAGCATTGTTTCAGTTTTCCTTCCTCACTAGAATTGTAAACCAGTTTTGTGGGTTTACCCTATGTAGGTTGGGGTGGTCTTCTTGACTTTGGCTTCTTCAAATATCTCACCCTTATGAAACCATCTTCATCAAATCCCTTTGAGTTCTACTTCTTTTTAAAGTTTTTAGGAATTTTCTTATCACCCCTCTTGTCTTTAGTAGGCTTCTTGGAATTTTTAGTGCAAAATTTCTCATTTTTTTTTGTTTTAGACTTATCTTTTGCTTTAAAACTATCATATAAATTAGCAAGTGCACTGATAGCTAGACTTCTACTATTTTCAAAACAAAGCACAATCTTTTATTTTTCTGTATTTTCTAAGTTAATTAATTCATCAAGTATTTTAGAGCCACCTTTCAACTTCATCCCTTTGATTATCCATTCTCTATAATTTTCTAATTATTTCCTTAAAGCCACTATTTTTACTTCCAACTTTATGCCTTCATCTGATTTAGATTGTAGCTTAGATTTTACTATATCTTCTCTTCTCTTAGCTTCATCAACTTGAGCTTTCAAGTTAACCACCATTTAGTTAGATTCTTCACAATTTTTAGATAGCTTTTCAATCTCCTTGTGAGAAAGTTTATTTTTATTTTACTTCTCCTTTCTCAATACTTCAATCTCATCTAGGGCACATATTAGTTCATCTTCTAGGTTAACTTCACCTTCTTCTTCTTCATCATCAAAATCTTCAACTTCTTCCTTTTTATGGTCTCCAAACTCTTTTCCATAAATAGGAATTTACCTCAACCATAAAAACATAATCTTTGTCATCATTTGAGCTATCACTAGTTCATTAGATGAATCACTTTCCTCTTCTATATATGGACTCTTCTTCTTCTATGAATAGTTATTACATTATGGAAAGAAAAATTTCTTATTTTTACTATCTTTTTGTTGTTTAGAGTTATCCTTCTTCTTATAAGGGAATTTAGAAACAAAATATCATATCTTACTATAGTTAAACCATTCAAAGGGTAACTTATCTATGTATTTTCTATAGAATTTCCTTAACCTTCCAATGAATTTTTCTTCTTCTCCACCATTCTTCTCTAATTCAAATATTGATGCTTCTACCTTTTCCTTTTTAGCTTCCTTGAATGCAACTTCTTTCTTATATGTATTTTCATCTCTTATTCCCATTTCATTGGCAATAAAAATGCCATGTAACTCATCAACAATGACTTTATCCAAATCTCTTGCTTCCTCTATTGTAGATATTTTAGAGTCATACCTAGATGGAAAGGATCTAAGTAAATTTTGAAAATAATATATTCTTTCACCTCTTCTCCATGACCTCTGATAGAATTCATAATTTTATATACCTTGAGAAGGTAGTCTATAATTTTCTCTTCTTCACTTATCTTTGGGCTTTCAAACTTTCCTTTATATGTTTGTATCTTGGCCTGCTTTATGCTATCATCACCTTTAGAGATTCTCTTTAGCTTTCCACAATCTCATTAGCTATTTAATAGTGGATTACTTTGGAAATCTCTAAGTTAGACAATCCACAAAGGATAACATTCATGGCTTTGGCAGTATTCCCATATGCTTTCTTATCAACTAGTGATTAGTAGGATGACTAGCATGAATTGTATATCCTTTCATAATAGACATCCTTACATCAAAACATAATAAATATAACTATGCTTCTATTCTATTGATCTAAAATTCATAGTTTGATCCATCAAAGAGAGGTTCTTTATTTGAGGATGAACCTTCTTGACTAGAAATTTGTGTTCACTATCCAAGATCTACATGAGCTGATTAAGCTTCTCCAAAGGAACCAGTGATCTAATACAAATTGTTGGAACACATATATCTACTGAGAGGGGGGATGAATCAATAGATCAATTAAAAACTATCTTTTAACACCTTTTAAAGTATATTAAAGACTATGAAAATATCACACATGCACAAATACACATAACACCAGATATAGATGGAAAACTTAATATGGGAAATTACACGATGAGCATAGCTACAAGGATCTACTATCCTAATCCAATCTCACAATAAAACCTCACTAGTTATAGAATTTTTAAGGGCACCAACATTAAGGATACATAAATCCCCTAATTTAAGAGTGCCAACTCTAAGGAAGCACCTACTCCCTAATATAAGCACCAACCAAGTTTTCTAATGGCACAAACCAGTCAAAATTTCAATAAAATTTATGGAACACAAACTCTTGATTGCATATAATTCAAATGAATCCAATTATTTTTCACAAACCTATTCTACAACTACACATTTTTTTTCTATTTATCTACAAACATTTCCTTTGTATCTCTACTACTACTAACTCAACAACTCATTCCTCTCTTCTCTTCTCTTCTCTTCTTGTCTTCCCTTTCTCTTTGCTCTATCTTACTGCACTACAAACAAAATTTATATCCTAGATGATATTTCTTATAACTAAATCTATATATCCTTCTCATAGCATATGTATACTAAAACCACTCACACAATCTATCTTTATAATGGACTTATCTCCAATTTTCTTCCCCAAAAATTCTTCCTAACCTCAATCCATGTACCATCGACCTTATTCATTGCGTTTTTTATATTTAGCATATTGCAATCCTATGGTTTCATTTTCATTTCATGCCATAACTTGCATGATTTTATTTGTATCATATATTTTAATTTTTTTCATTAATGGAGCCATCCAATTCCTCCAATAAATCATAAAACATATCACTAAAGTAGTTAAAAAAATCAATTTTTTTTCTATATCATATTTTCATTTTCTTGAATGGGAGTTTTAGTATTCCCCCCCTAGCCATTGACATAATAAACTCATTAAACACTAGTTATTTATCTCTATTTTTACACCATGATCTGAAATTCATTACTTAGTCACCTCCGTAAGGGTAAGTGCATGGATTTGTGATAGAATTTTAACACTAAATATGCCACTTTTTTTTTAAAAAATCAACAAAATCTGATTTGCATGAGAAAATGAAGATAGTTACACTTAAAATTTCAAGATGTAGCAACAACAAGAGTTGAAGTGCTCCAAGTCTAGTTTATAAGCTACTAATTCTTTTTTAAATTAATGTACATTAAGGGTCTCAAAAAGGGGGGCCCAAAACAAGTCTTGTTTTTATCAAAAAAATAGCATAGTACCTACGCCTCCCCTTTTTTATTAACTTTTTTTAGAATTTCAAAAACTCAAATGGTGAGGAATTAGCTAACACCATGTAGTTTATCCTTGTTCTTTCAAATAATTTTTTTAATGAATATTATAATATTTCATGAATTTTAAAAGTGGACACATCCTAAAAAGATGAAATTTGAGCATGCTCCCCACTAATTTTTTTGAAAAGTAATCAAAAATTGATTTTTTTTATCATGTGTAGAATGGAGTCTGGTTTTTAAAAAATTAATTTATTTCACATTTTGATGAATGAGTAAAAATCTATCCTAATACTAGCACATGTTGGTTTTTGACCAAAAAAGGAGGCATTTACAATAAAAGTTATGGATGAAAACCTTAACTAAGTCAAAATGAGAAAAGAAATATGTAATTAGATAGTTAAGCGAGAGGTTAATGCCATAAGGGTGTCACTACTGAATTTGACACCATTTTCTGATGGATGTTCATTGGTTGCTCGTAAAATATTTGTCGGAAGAGCGACGAAATGGAAAAAATCTTTTTGTTGTTATTTTTTCATCGAACATCCGATGACGAATTAAACATTGAACTAATAGCGAAGAATTGTCGGTCGACCGCATCGTGAAATACCTTGAACATTCGTTAGAATATCAATGACAACTTTGTGTATGCACCGACGAATTACAATAGACGTTTGTTGCCAATTCGATGAAATGGGCAAGCAGTAGCGTTGAAACAATAGCAGATGCTCATCGCCATTTCGACTGAATGGGAAAGGAGTAGTGTCGAAACAACACCAAACATTCATTGAATGTGCGACAAAATATTCAAGTAGTAGCGCCGAAACAACACCAAGAGTTTATCAACTTTGTGATGCAATTAGCAAGGAGTAGTGTCGGAAGAACACCAAAAGTTTGTCGTAAGTGTGATGAAATGGGAAAGGAGTAGTGTCGTAGCAACACCAAACGATCGTTGAATTTGTGATGAAATGGGAAAGGAATTATGACGAAATCTTCGTCGCGGCTATAGCAACTTCATCGAGCCTTTCTATTGATTCGTAGGTGGTTTTCATCAAAATTGCAATGAAGAATCAAATTTTCTTAAAAAAAATATTCGGGAAATGTGCCATTGCGGAGACTAACAACTGATCATACATATAGACTGCATATTGGTTTGATGCTTCAAACAATGCATTTCTTATATTGAAAAGTGCATTACCTTATTGAGCTTCTCTTTGTTTCAAGAATAGTTTAATATTCTCTACTTAACAGGGCCAACCACGTGATGGTGGAAGCTCATTTGGCCCCTCTGTCCCCCTTACATCACTCTCAATTCCCCATACCTAATCATATAACATTAATTATTGATTGATCCATTAATAACATATAACATTCATTCATTCATCCATTAATAACATATAGCATTCCTTCATCCATTAATAACATATAACATGCATTCATTAACATATAGCATTCATTAATTAACATATTCACATTCATTCATTAACATATAATATTCATTCTTTCAGTTTTTACATATTATCAAAAATATGGTTGTCATGATATGATTACAATCACTTCTTTTTTTGTTTCTTTTTTAAAGCTACATAAAGCTGAAGTGGAGTATCATTTTCTAAATCAATATGTGTCCCCCTTTAGTTGTTCTTCCCTCTACTTGTGATCTTAATGTACACGTAGTCGTCTGCTCATGACGTGGACACGCTTCAAGGGGGGATCTACTGCAATAAGAAAGAAATGTTAAACTAATATGTTTTATTATTATTGTTACAAGTATTTCATTAATTAAAAGAGCATTAGAGTTTTTCTCTTTACCTGATGGGTCCACATCATGTTCTTGAACTTTTGTTATAGACTCATGCTCAACATGTTGAACACCCTCTAAATCTTGATCTGTAGTTGAAACACAAAAGGTTACATTAATTAATACACCAATTGAAATTAAATATGTTTAAGAGAACATGAGGGTGGTCCTCTTTACCTGATGGGGCCACATCATGTTCCTGATCTTCTCTAGCCTGATCATGATCAACACGTTGATCATAGTCTACATGCTCTAAAGTTGAAACATGAAAGGTTACATTAATTAATACACCAATTGCAGTTAAATATGTTTAAAAGAACTTTAGAGTGGTCCTCTTTACCTGATGGGGCCACATCATATTCCTGATTTTCTCTAGCCTAATCATGCTTAACATGTTGATCACACTCTACATGCTCTAAAGTATCGGGATGCACACCATGACCTTCATCTGTACATTTTGCTCCACCCTCACCAGGCTGCATTCCAATGTCATGTGTAGTATTATCATTTTTTGAATGTTTAAAACAAATAGGCATGTAATTACTTTATGGTGGAATTTAATATTGAATAGATTGCACAAGTATTCAATTTTAAATAAAGTTTATTGAGTTTATTTACCTACATGTCAGATCCAATGGAAGATTGTGTTTGCCCAGTCAAGACTCTTAGGTGTTCAGCCATGACTCCATAGCCTTGCTAGAAGGCAATCTTTAGGTCCTCTTCTGAGGGAACTCTGTTGAATTCAGAGCCCTACATTTTTGTAGAAGATCATGAATTTTGCTTCTATGGTGTGATAAAACCAAAAAAAATTCAATCTATTATAATTTGGATGCAATATTTCATTTATTGATACTTACAATTCATGCGGCTAATTTCATATAACCACCAGAGCCAATTTTGTGTTGCCCGTGCTTTTCTAGTCTTGCCTTTGTTGCCTTCGATGTGTCGGGAAGCCTATGAAAAGTTTGAAATACGTTAGATGATGTAAAAAGAAAGAGTCATTAGTATATAATTACATTTTTTATAGTATCACACATAGCATACTAATTTTTTTAAAAAAATTAATGGCATTTCCATAGCATACAGACATTGAGAGCATATAAAATATAGAGTTCAATCCATGAATTATAGAAAATAGATTTTTTTTGGTTATATTCATATCACTGATTACATTGCACAAAACATACTACAACTACATAAATATCAAATGGTGACAATTTTTTATGCTACCACATTTTTCATACATGTCTACCAAAGCATTTTATCAAACAACTCATTACCTTCTTGCTATGGCTAAAAGCCTAAAATAGGTGCTTTCAAACAAGCTATGGATGCTTGGAAAAAATCTATCAAAGCATAATAGTAAGCAATAGCATAGACAAGGTAGTGAACTGTTTCAAAAAATTCCTCAAAGAAATGTGGTCTCATGGTGATGGAATGCATGACAATCCATAGCAATTTGCTTGTCATGCCATTACGTTATGGCATTCCATCACCATGAGACCACATTTTTTTGAAGCATTTTTTCAAATAGTTCACTACCTTTTCTATGCTACTACATTTTTCATACATGTCTACCAAAGCATTTTATCAAACAGTTCAACACCTTCATGCTATGGATAAAAATTCAAAACCTTAAATAGGTGCTTTCGAACAAGCTATGGATGCTTGGAAAAAATCTACCAAAGCATAATAGTAAGCAATAACATAGACAAGGCAGTGAATTGTTTGAAAAAATTCCTAAAAGAAATGCAATCTCATGGTGATGGAATGCCATCACAATCCATAGCAATTTTCTTGTCATAGCATTCGTAATGGCATTCCATCACCATGAGACTACATTTCTTTGAGACATTTTTTTCAAGCAATTCACTGCCTTGTCTATGCTACTGCATTTTTCATACATGTCTACCAAAGCATTTTATCAAACAGTTCATTGCCTTGCTGCTATGGCTAAAGCCTAAAGCGGTGCTCAAACAAACTGGATGCTTGAAAAAAATCTATCAAGCACATAATAGTTTCTTGTGAAGAAATAAACTCAATTTTATTCATGTTTTGTAGATTTTAAACACGTTTTTTATGGCGATTTTGAGTTTGAAACAGAAAAAATCGTGACCAAAAATTCAATGATTTTTCAAAAATAATAGGAAAAATCGTGCTTGCGGTTTTTTTTGCGTCGCGATTAATGCGAAGGATTTTTTTATGATTATCTTCTATATCACATACAACTTCCTTGGCTTTGATGTCTTTCCTTTTTATTTTAGCCTTCTCCTTTCCATGAACATAGTCCTTCCACTCCCTCTCTGGAATCATGGAGGGATGCTCATACTTTTTGTTCTTCTCTAAATGTGACCTATATTGGTCCCTCACATACATTAGATAGGTACCGACTTTCTTAAGGACCTTGGTTTAGTTGAATGGTTTATCACCGAAGAGCACAACTAAACGGTTAATGAGCTCATCTTTTAAATCTTGATTTTGGGCATTCCACTGTGTACGTATGGTGGGCCCGAAGAGCTCCAATGTAATATCACTTAGATGTTTATAAAAAACATCATTTCCTACAAAATGATTATGGGATCAATAGTCTAAAAAGAGTGATCAATAAGTAAATTTCAATTGGATTATATATAATAATAATTAAAACATTTTAAAGTACCTAAGACCTTCTCAATCTTTATGGGAACAAAATCCTTGATCACCACAAATGTGACCAACAATGCTCCCGTACTAGTAATATAGGAAGATCGAGGAAATGATGCTAAAACATCACCAGTATTAGTGGCCTCTACATCCCTAGGTACATGTCTTGATGCATGTTGCAGTATATTAGCTGCGGAAGGGGTCGTTATGAGATGCACATAGTATGTTACCGACATTTCATCACGACAATATAGGCATGGATGATGGGGTTAGATAATGTGATGTATCACGTGGGAAGATAAGGATGAACCTTGTACCAACCCCTACTCCTCGAGTAGCACTTGCAATACCCTAATCATGGCTAGGAGCATCATGAGGAGGCAAATAACCTATAAAAACAATAGACATTTTAGTTCATGACATAAAAGAGTACAAAATATAAAACCATGAATGAACTTATGTTATAATTAAGACCTCATGACAGCTTACTTGCAAGTTTGTAATCTCTCTGTCAATACTTTAACCCTCTCTCTTATCTCATCTGTTTGAGACATTTTGAACATCAAGCCCAGTCATTTCTTCATTTGCAATTTTCATGAGCTTCTTTATTATATCAGGTTTTATTGA
>VDFB02107185.1:101916-113908 GCA_007258455.2 Sequoia sempervirens
CTTCATTTCATTTTCAAAACGGATATTTATACATTGAGAATATGAAAGGACGCATCCTTTCAGAAATCAAAATGTCACATTTTTACAAAATAAAAGATTAGAGGATAATTAAGCTCTATTAAGCCACAAGTGAGTTTTAGCAAGATGATCCAAATAATCCTGGCGCTCGTATGTATCTGCATCTCCAACCGCATTCTGGATCATGATTTCCATCTTTATCATCTTCTCATTCTGCTCACTCACTTCTTCTAAAATTGTATTCTCCGCAGAAGCTATCCTCATGACTTCATTTAACAATGATTCACTTTCATTCTTCCATCTGGTAGCTTCTTTCAGTTCCCCTTTGTCATCAGAGAATGCAATCAATGTTTTCTTGGTAGCATTTATCAAATCTTGTTCGTCCCCTTGCAACTCATTGTAGAAGTTTTGATGTTGATTTATAATATGATTTGCAACTTCAAATGCTGCACTGTTAGAAGCATCTCTTTGATCTATCTCATGAAACTTCTCCATAATTCATCCATCCATCGTTTCATGCTCCTTTAATGCAGCAAGAGTATGTGAATGTTTTCCCCAAATTTTATTCAACCAAGGTGTTAAACTATCCTACCTTTTCTTGATTATTGCAACAATTGCATCATGCTTTCCTTGGGAATAAGCACTTGATCCAACCCAATGATCCTTTGTCTGAGAGCTTTCTCCTTGAGTGAGCATCCTGGGTGTCTTCATTGTAACACCAACTAAATCCTTTAGTCTGTCATTTTCTCTCAACATTCTTTCATTATTTGCTTTGTACATCTCCCTTTCCTTTATCAACATCTGAATTTGGGCCTTGTTCAACTTTGCAATATTCACTCCAATTTCTGCAGTAGCCACAGGATCAACTTCCCCAACCTTTAGGTTCATGACATGGCCAAATTCCTTTTCAGTGTCAATGACCACTAATTTCCTTTGGGGTGGGTATAAGGCCCAGATCATCAATGACCCTTCATCAGTATTGTATTTTGATCCAGCATACACCTCTGTTACACTTTCTTTGTCAAGCTTATGTGTAGCATTGTTGTCCCTCAAGAAACTATCAAAAACAAGGGCTGAATTAAGATCTAGCCCAGGAAAGATCATGACACTTGCATCTTGCAACATTTTCCTCCCCTTTTCAGGGGTCATATTTGTCATTTCATCATCCACACATTTCCTCAATTCGTTCAACAATTGTTCATCATTTCCTGTAGTGACATCATCAACCTTTTCTCTTATTTCCTTCCCCTTCTGTTTATACAAAAATGCTTTGAATTCTAGGGAGTTTATGAACTCATCATCTGAAACAAATGATCTATACTCAATATGCCTTGCATCTGCATCACCACTCTCAACACTCAGCTCTCTAGTTGGGAAAACATACTACTGAGTTCTCAATCTGGATACCTTTTCTGGTTGGCTTTGTGGCACATTATCTTGTGGTGTCTCTTCCCCTGAAGAAAATTTCTCTGCGTCATGCAACCCTTGGTTATATCTTTCAACCACCATCTCAGCTTCATCTTCCTCCAGATTCTAAATCATATCATCAAAGGGATAGGGCACATGCTGATACTTTCCAAAGTGTATCTTCTCTTTGGTAGAATTGATATATCCTTCTGGGTCAAAGCTCTTCCTTGGTGATCCTCTCTTCATGTTGTACTGAAGTAGTTTGTCAAGGATCAAATTGTATCCTTCCTTGGCCAACACAGTGAAATCACCAAAGCACAATGAGTTAGGCATAAAAGCCTACTTCCCAAAAGAACTGAAATTCATTACACTGCAATAATCCATCTGCTTGACAATCTCCAGATATGCAATCCTGTTTGGAACTATCTTTGGTAGAATGAAAGGGGCCTCTTCAAACCCATAGACTCTGATTATTGTAGCTCCCTCCAAACAATACCAATCTCCCCAGTTATGATCAATTTTCCCATTGAAATATTTTGGCCGAAGAAATCTCTTAATCTCATTTGATAATGAATAATTATAGGGATATTTATACAATATGTACAATGTTTTCACAAAATATTCTTCAAAATGAATGAAACTAGCATTAGAAAACTTGCTATCCCAAATAGCAGTCCATAATTAAATAGGTAATGCTTCACCATCTTTACCAAGCTGAGAAATTCTCATTTCTAGAGGCCATACTCCCAACTCCTATCCAAAATATAGTACCAGGTGCATTAACAATGAATAATGCCTGAGATAAAAATTAGGTGATCCACCTTTTATAGCCATCAGTCCTGAATCAAGCCCCCTAGAAATGTATGAGGCATAGTCAAATGGCCGAGAATTATGATACTGGATATCTTTTGTGATAATCATGGGCACAATTGACATATACTCTGAGGCATCCATTCCCAATACCTGACACACTGAAAAATAGGTGTATTTCATATAGGGTTCAAACAAGTCCACATGATAAGGGGGGCCCTCACTATCCTACAAAGGATCTGGTTTGCTGCCTTGTTTAACTCTGCTGAATTGGAAACCTTAACCCTTATAGATGGTATCCATTCTCAAGAATTCCTTCTCCAATTTTTTGTGTATGATCTCCTCATTGCAAAACCCTTCTAAATTGAAAACCTGCCCAATTGCCTCTTTTGACAGATATATTTGTGGCTTTCCAAATGGGTCACATATAGCTTTATGCTTCGGGTCATAGTTATCAGCCAACAATTTTACCAGTTCAACATTCACAAACACGTTAGGGCACACCAGTTTTCCCAAATTTAGCTTCCATGGGTTGCAAACTGGTTGAAAACAACTTCTATGATAATGGAGATTGAACAATTTGTACCCCCTTATGGTAGTCCAGACATCTCCTATGAATTTGCATTTGTCAGCCCAGCCTAACACCGCCTAGGTTGTGTAGACCTTCTGGCTCTAGGCCCTGAACTAGGCAACTGATCAATGAGATCTTGGTTTAATCTTCATTAAGTGCCCTCATGTTCTGTATAAATTTTTTGTTTCTTCCCTTTCGATTGACTACTTTCACCCTTTTTTCTACTTTTGACTTTTCCAAAACTAGGGGAATCCATTCTTCAAGATTTTAGAAGTTAAAATTTAGAAGGCTAAGATGTAGTCACTTACAGTGTATTACTCGAGCTCCTCAGGCTGGAAGATGTCCTAGTTCTCTATTCGCACTGCTGACTCTTCTGCAATCAATTCAACAAAAATGCGTTTGATTACACTTACCCTGCTATATCCCGTCGCACCATTAATGTGTCAGTTGAAGCACGAATGAAGAGTTATTTGAAACTTGCACTGTCGCATCAAATGTCTTATCGATGAGAGATTTTTAAATCTGGGGTGAAATCTTTTTTGCAACGTTCATTAGATCTTTCACCGAAACATCATGTAGTTGCACCGAAGGCCAATGTCTCATTGACAATCATCCTTTAGTTCTTTGTGTTTCACTATGACCTTTAGTGTCGGGGAGAAGTCTCACAGACAATATTTTGTCTCGTCGAAATGTATTCTTTTGTCTCATGTGGGTCGTTGTAACATTTTGTTGTCAGGGAGACATCCCATAGATATCCTATGTCTCACCAAAAAATCTCCTTAAGTTTACTTCTTGTCGCCGTGACAATATCATTCTCTTACCGATGAAAACAATCTTACCGATGAAATAAATTTCATCGGCAAGACTTACCAGTCTTTGAAAAGACTCATACCGATGCCAAATGTCTCGCCCAACCCATTCCTCCAAATTACTTTATTCAGTGAGACTCTCCCTGAAGTATTCTTTTGGTGTAACCTTCAATTTTTGATAGAACTCACGCCGAAGACTTATTCTCTCACCGATGCAATTCTCTATTGGTGTGACATTTGACTCGGCAAGACTACATAGCTTCTTCTTAATAGATTTTTGATGAAACCCCCCTTGCACCTTATTGACAAGACCCAACGCCTTCGGTAAGACATCATTCTGATAACCTTTTGTTTGGCCGATACATCATTCCCTACGCTGGTCGGTGAGACATACATGAGTTCATTATGACTCATCCTACTAACAATTCTCTTGCCGATATGACTTTCCTGTCACCAAAACAATAGATGTGTCCCGCCGATAATCTACAACAAGCATACATTAGTGAAAAATATAGGTTAGGGAGACCTTCACCCTGTCTTGCCAATATGGGTAATACAATGAAATATCAAAGACTAGATGGATTCAAATGAATCATATGACAAAATACAAGCAAGACACCATAAGGAGGGAAATTTATGCTTATGATGAGGACTCAATTTGGAAACTCATGAATGTAATTGACTGTGAAAATTTCAAAATTTTACAGTTCTAACACCTCGTACACTTCGGGCTCTGCAAGACCCAGGAGGGTGATCCCTTAATGTGTTTACAACCTCTGCACCATTATTATAAACAACATTAACAATAGTGCAGATGATCTCACTTAATAGCTCAACATGATAAGATAATATCAACGAGAATTGGTTGTTCATAGACAATATCAACTATCTGGAGCGTGAGATAACTAAACACAATCCACTATATACGATAGTCAATGATTTGCAATTTGTAGCAAGCTCTTGGAAAAGACAAACAAATACTAAACTACATGAATAATTACAACTTAGATTCGTGCCATATATCCATTTCAGGAGTCAAATTCATAAGCATCTAGAGGTTTATAACATATTTAATACATCACATATAAGATCCCTAACAATATTGCATTACAATTTCATCAGTGTGCATTCTAACCCAGGACTACTTATCAAATCCTTATACAACACATATCCGCCTATAATCCCATTCAAGCATTTTGATTAATTCCTTGAATTAAAGCTAAAATATAATCATACACACCACAACGGTGAGATGGATAAAACAACCCTTAGTTATTTCATTCAAAGTTCAGATATGCATGTACAATGGAGAGACATGAGCTCAAATTTTCATTTCAACTCAAATGCTAGTACTATTATACAACATTAAATCTCTATGAACTCAAAACCTGTTACATAATGACTCAAAACCTAAATTGCATTTCTCTAAAACCATGGGACTTTACAATTCGCTTTGCAACTTCACCTAGACTCGACAAAAATTATCTAACTTTCTAACCCGTACTTCTGGCTTTGAAATCCTTCTTATAGAAAATGGAGCAAACAAGCACCGGGCTAGAAAGTACACCTGTCACCAGTCAATTGGAGCACCTGGTGATATTCCAAAATTTGTTACAATAGCCACCACCTTGAAAAATATTCTTGTTCAAAAATTGTTGCAACAACAATCATCTTGGAGCATATTCTCATTCATCATGTCAGCGGAGGAAGGTTGATGCAATAACAAAAAACCATGAGAAACCCATGCCAAGAAAGTCATCCACACAAAACTAGAAACACTGTAACCACAACATCTAATTTGCCACATGTCGGTAGCCCACTCTTTTTACTCATCATCATTCAAATACTTAGCCACCCACCTCTGGTATTCTTTGTCAGTTGGCCAGTCAAAATTAATAACCTCTTTTACCTTTGTACTATAAGGAAAATACTTTACCGCTACCTGATTAGCATCTCTTTTAAAAGATTCCAAAAATGAGTCGGTACCAATAATCTTATCCATACAATTTACCAACAAATGATCATCTAAGTCATCACAAATTATTTTAATTTGATTATTGATGACTTCACTTGCTTGATCCTACAATTGCTAGAGTGTTCTGATTCCCCCCTACTCATCAGTTATATCAAGTAGCAGTGTGTTACCCCAATCATTGAAGTTCTTTACCAATTCCCTAATCTTCCTACTTAGATCATTTGGTAAGGTTTGAAAACCTTGCAATGATTTAACTAATATATAAGTAGGCTTCAATGATTGAGGCCTGTTATTTACATCAAACCTTGAGGCTTTATTCATAAAATCTAGATTATTTGCCCTAGGGATCCAATTTTGAATTATTGGAATCACTATCCCCTAATCCCTATCAATATTATTTATTGCTTCAAATAGAAAAGAATACAAAGAATGTATAGAGGGTAGTTTATTATCCACCTTTTCATTTAAATGCTCCAAAACAAGAGTAACAATTTCTTTTTTTTTGAAAGAAAACCCTTCTCTTTTACCCTTAGTGATTTTTGTAATTGATCAATTTTCTCCATGAGCTGCCTCTTTGTTGGATCAACAGAGCACTCTGTTTCTTCATCAACTTGTTCTAGAGGAGGGGTAAGAGCAGGATTTTGAATGGGAGACCCTGGTGTAGAAACATTTGGAGAAGAAGGAAGCATTGACCCTACTATGGGAGGTGATGTGATGGTTCCTAGAGCATTGGATGTTTCTCTAGTATGTCTATACTTGAACCTTTCTACTTTAGTTTGCAGCTCAACATTCCTCTATTGCATTTTACTATATTCTTCAATTAAAATGTTATACTTCTCCATCAGGCTCTTTCTTTCAGCCTCCTCCCTTTCAATAGTATTTTGGGCCAACTTGGCCACATTCATAGTTAAACTAGTGGCTTTGGTTGTTGTAGTCTCTGAAGCCCTCTTTATTATTAATCCTCCTTTGAAATTTGGATTAATATCAGCAATGTCTGGCTTTCTTCCTTGTGGAGCCAATGCCCAAATTGCCAAGGTCTCATATTCTTCACTGAAGGCAGAGTTTTGTAATGCTACTTTAACTTCTTCTTCAGAATCCTGAAAAGGATTCTTGGACTTCATAATGGCATTGAAAGCCACTACATCTGCGATGTCCCATTCAGGAAAAATCAAAACACCAGCCTGATTCACTAGTTGTCTTCCTTCTTCAGGAGTGATGTTTTTGAACTCTTCCATTAGTTCGACTTTCACTTCTTCATCATTCTCCTGATCTGACCTATTAGGCCTTAGTTCTCTTCTCTCCTTGCATTTATTAAGCTCCATGAAAAACACTACCTTCCATATAAAGAGTATACAACATGATACTTATAGAAAACAAATTATGTAGGATGCCAAAATTACGGTAAAAAGATAAGATAAAGATTAAAATTATATGTAGAAATTAAATGTATTAATTTCATAGTTAAAAACAATTCGATGGATCTTAAATATACATATATAATAATCTTTAAATCTTTATTTAAAAAATATATATTATATTTTATAAACTTATACATTAAATTTTTTAATATTTAAGTTATACCAAAATCTAAGATGTTCAATATTCATTATTATTTTTAAATTATAATATTGATTAAAGATATATAATTATATTTATAAGATTTAAAATCAATAATGAACTTAGAAAATATTAAATCAATCAAAATTGTTTCTATTATCCAAAATACTATATAAGTAAATTATAAACTATTATAATATAATATTTAAATTTTATATTTCAAATGTTAAATAATTCTAATGTTAAATTTTTATAATTATAAACTTACCTTTTAATGATGTTAGTAAGTGTTGACATGTGTCTTAGCACAACAAAATGCAAAAAAAATATTGCTACTCTGCTTCTCCTTAAAGAGAAAGACAACACATGGATGCCTTAGCTCCCAAGGTCTTTGTAGTTGGGTCTCAACTATGTTGATGTCCCTCAGCAGTCATTCGTTTGAAGTCTCCCTAATTTCTTCTTGTTCTCATCGAGCTCCTTTTGCTTCGGTGTGACCTTCGCTCTTCGGCAAGACATTATACCGAAAGGGGAACCCTTTGACAAAACCCCCAACTGTCGGGGAGATATCTCCCCAAAACAAATCCATCTCACCGAAATCAAATTTCATGTCGGCGAGACCTTCAAAATTTTGCCAGACCTCTTGGCGCACATCTTTCTTCTCCCCGAGGGGATACCCTGTCGGTGTGAAACTTCTTAGTCACCAAGACGTCTTGGTGAGAGTCTAAATCTTCCCTGAAAACCCTTGGGGAACCTTTGTCGGCAATACTTATGGCGATATCTCCTTCATGTCGCCAGGACCTCAAAACATCAGCCAGACTTCATGCTGAAGGTGAACCACTCTCCCCGAAGACAAACCTTCCTCAGAGACTTCCTTCATTTGGCCAAACATTATGCTGAAACAACAACCTTTTGCCAGTCCATGTTGTCACCAAGACCTCCCTTTAGTCACACTGATATGCATCCTTTCATCTGACATGTGTCGCTATAACATCCTCTTATTGGGGAGATGTCCTATAGTCACCTTTTGTTTCGCCAAGGAATCTCCATAGGCTCACTTTTTTTTTTCACTGTGACAAAATGGGTCGGCAAGAATGCAAGACCTCTCATCGATAGACCCCCTTTAGGTACCTTGTCGGTGAGACTTCAAGATTTCGCCAAGATATCTCTCCACCGCGATAGTTTCTCACTGAAAGGTATATCTTTATCAGTGGTCGGTGAGACATGAGGCTTTTGGAAAGATCACATACCGAAGATACAACTCTTGCTGAAGTGTTAACCTGGTCCGTGGTAGTCGGTGAGACATAACAAAGTCACCGCGACTTCACCCCAAAGTCAAAATCTCTCGCCGATATGGTTTCTCCCTGTCGTCGATTGGTGAGACATAAAGATCTCACCGAGAGATTTCTCTGAAGGATAGTTGATGAACAGTCATGCAAATTTGATCCCCAGATGGGACACATGTCGCCCGCCCATGATATCGCCATCCTACAATTCCCGATCACGAGATGGCAGGCAACCATTGATCTTGAAGGCATTTTGATTGATGGCAGCGTGAATTTCATTCTTCTGAAAAATAAAACATTCATTAAAGGGAAAGGGGACATTACTAGGAGGATGGAAAATTTCCTCGGGCCCCACCTTGTATAGTCCATGTGGCAGCCGCCCGTGATTTCACAATCAACCAAAGCACCATCGCAGGATGGCGGAGAATGGCTCAGATCAAAGGATAGTTGATGAACAGTCGCACAAATTTGATCCCTAGATGGGGCACATGTCGCCCGCCCGTGATATCGCCATCTTACAATTCCCAATCACGGGATGGCGGGCAACTGTTGATCTTGAAGGAATTTTGATCGACGACAGTGCAAATTTCATCATTATAAAAAATAAAACATTCATTAAAGGGCAAGGGGACATTACTAGGCGGATGGAAAATGACATAAGTTTTTTTAAAACCGTTCAGCACAGGGCCAACCAGGACTTAGCAAAATAAAACCCACGGAGGAAATAAAATATTAATACCAAAGGGACCAGGCCTAGATGGAACGATGGGCATAAGATGTTTTTAAAACCCTTCAAAAAAGGTAATGGTGAAATAGATCCCAACCAAGGCATTACGTAAACACAAGGGTTTAAGAAATGAAATGAAATATTTTAATGATGTCCATGAGGCCAAAGATGAAGACAAAGCTAAAACCCCAGCCCTAAGGAATTTTCCAACACCATGAAAGACCAGTGACATAAGGTAGGGCATGAGTGAAACATTAGGAACAAAATTTGAAGTTCCATCAATACAAGCATTGGATAATTTTATATTAATAGTTTTTCCTATTACAAATATAAAAGGTGAGCACAATAAATAGCATGTATTTTTCCCATTAAATGTGAAGGATTTTCAAAAAGTTATAGTGTTCAACTATTGGTCCATTTTTTGTTCAATATAAGTTATTATTTTAAATCATTATGTGTTGTTTTAATAACAACAAATGAATTTTTGTGTTCAACTATTAGTCCATATGTGTTGTTTTTATAAAATAGAACACTGAGAACAAAAATTTGAAGTTCCATCACTACCCATAACCCTAAACCCTAAACCATTAACCCTTAACCCCTTAAACCCTCTACCCTCTCTCTCTCTCGAGTCCTCCCTACCCCTCTCTCCCGGGTCTCTTAAGTCTCCCTACCCCTTCTCCCTCTCTTGGTCTTTCTCTCCACTCACTCCTCCCTCTCTTTCCTCTCTCCATTCCCTCCCTCTCTCTCTCTCCATTATCTTCCAATATCCCTCTCCCTCCCTTAGGTCTCTCTCTCCTCCCTCCCTCCCTCTATCTCCTATCCCTCCATGCCCAACACTTCAACCCTTAAACCATCTACCCTCACCATTAACCCTCCCTCCCTCTATCTCTCTCCACTCCCTCTGCTCTCTCTCTCTCAAGTCTCTCCCTCCTAGCACCACTCCCTCTCTGAGGTCTCTCTCTCACTCATTCACTCTATCTCAAGTTTCGACCTCCTACCCCTTCTCCCTCTCTTAGGTCTTTCTCTCACTCACTCACTCCCTCTATCTCTCTCCCCTCCATACCCTTAAACTCTAAACCCTTAAACCCTCTAACCTCTACGTTTAACCCTCTATCCCATATCTCTCTCCCAATCAACCATATTTGATTAAATAAGTCCATTCCAATCAACCATATTTGATTATAAATCACTTGAGAAAGGTGGAAAAGAGAGGATGAAAAATAAATTGATTCTTTACTAAGAAGGAAACCATGCTTCAAATTTTGGAAGGATAATAATATACCTTATCACTAGTTGTAGTCAATCTAATTTGTTGTAATGCCCCAAGCTGATAAAACCTGACAGAATAACTTAAAAAAAAAAACAACACTAAAGATGTGATAACAACATGTCGCATTGGCACAATAATGTGCACACAAGTTTCATGTGAAACATAATGAAACAAAGACAATGATAACAAGATAAACTCGCCATTGCATAAACAAGGTGACAATAGTGAAAGACCTAACACTCATGGGATATATCTACCATGATGAACAAATGAGAGAGAGGAAAACACCTAAATGACATGAGTTACTAAAACATATCGTTTTCTCTTGTAATTTAACCACACCAAGATAGGATGAGGGGATCATCAACCTGCAATATAGACCTAGAAACACTTACAATATTGACAACACATTCAAAAACTAACGCAAATGAGGGAATTACTAGGAACTATCACCACTTGACTAGAAAACAAGACTATATTTTTAAAACAAGGAGTAGGATGAGGGTAAATTCACCTTGAATCCACTTATCCACAACCAAAGAAAACAATAAACACAAGGAATGACCTCCATAAGAGGCTATCTAACTAGGAGGTACAACCCTCCACCATCTAGAACAATGAAAAGTCACTTCTAGGTAAGGATATGCTTCTCAATGCAAGGAGATGTCATAAGTATTGATCTATGGTAGAAGACTCATAAGACCAAGAAGGAAAAATTTTGTATACAAGGTTTCCTTGAGAAACAAAAGGAAGACCCTTCACTCTTTGAACAAAGGTAAAATAGAGAAAAAAAGGACACTAGTGCCCAAATGGGACACTAGCACCCAGAGGGGACACTAGTACCCAAGCGTTGCTACCATTGTCAAGAATTCTAGAATCCCTATAGATGCATTGGAATCATGGCTAGTGAGTAAACCAAAGCTAGGGTTTGGTTCCCAAGACATTCCAAAAACCTTGGAACAACGTAACATTATGTGCCCAACAACTAATAGACTTAGAAAGAAGAAAAAAATCATAGGGCCAACAAAGAATTATATGTCCCAACACACAACACACAAGAAACACATAAGAGAAAGTTTGAAGGGGTAATTTGACCTCCCTAAGACTCCAAAATGCTACCCTAAGTAAGGAGGGAAAGGGAAAGGTGGATACAACACCTTTAACTACCTACAAGACTACACAAGAGACCTAACACAATCTCCAAGATGAGAAAAAATTAATTACACTTAATCCAAAACTTTGGAGATGATTGGATCAAGGATAATCCAAAGATTGATTGTTATCTAATTAAGGATTCATTTTAAAACCCAAATGAAGATACCTAAATTCATTTCTCTTAAACCAAAATATGAAAGCATTGCAAGCAAATATTAGGAATGTGTGTTCAAATCCAACATTATGTAAACATGATAAATAAGGATACCACATATAGGTGGAATATTAAAATCCATCCCTACAAGTGAGGTCTAATGAAATACAATTACATTATACAAATTGAGGACTCAAATTTCCTTTCAATCTTTGAATTACATGTCATTAAAAAAATGAATAAAACATGAAAC